>JASPKP010003548.1:5000-10000 GCA_030674155.1 Stramonita haemastoma
CTAGACCAAGTACTAGAATTATGAAAAGCATGAAAATATTTCACAAAATAGCAAAATCTAGGCTTGGTTACTGTGCCGCAACTGTTACAGTTACTGTGTCGCAACTGTTACATTTTTTATTTAAAGTCTGATTTTTTTATGTAATAATAAATGGAAAAGATTGCAAACCACCACCAGTTGAAAGTATTGGTGGTTCATGTGTGTTTTCAAGCAGGAAAGTTTGGCTTCACTCTTTGCAAAGAAGGGAACAAAAATATAAAGTTGATTTTTGAGCGGTAAAGAGGCAACGAAATAACATGGGCTTAAAGCATACATCCTTGGTACACTAGATGCCCATTACCAAACTATTGTTAGTGAAGACTCTTTTTCTTACTTAAAACAAGTCCAAAGAAGTTTAAAATCAGTATTTTTGTTATATCATTTGATTTTTTGGTGACTTTTTGGTTACTATGTCACAACTGTTATTTTTGGTGACCTCTGACATTTGATGTCCCATACATGGAAGACCACTTGACAATTTATCCCAATTTTTTTCTGGACTTAATGAGGAAAGATTTGACTAGTTTAAAATTCAGTTTTTAAACTGCTGGGTGAAAATTCATTTTTTAGCCTCCATGTCACACTTTTGTGCATGCTTCTGGAGAACAGCCCATATGTGTGTGTGTGTGTGTGTGTGTGTGTGTGTGTGTGTGTGTGTGTGTGTGTGTGTGTGTGTGTGTGTGTGTGTGTGTGTGTGTGTGTGTGTGTGTGGAGAGAGAGAGAGAGATAAACACACACACTCGCGCGTGCACACACACATACACACACACGCACACACACACGCACGCACACACACACATTTATACTGAGAGTGGACTGAGCGGAACGGAGTAGGCCTATTGGAAATCTACGAGCAGCAGCAACAGCAGCAGCAACAGCAGCAGCAACAGTAACAGCAACATCAGCAGAAACAGCAACAACAACAGCAGCAGCAACAATAGCAGCAACAACAGCAGCAACAACAGCAGCAACAACAACAGCAGCAAAATCAGCAGCAGCAACAACAGCAGCAGCAATAGCAACAGAAACAGCAGCAGAAACAGCAGCAGAAATAGCAGCAGAAATAGCAACAGAAACAGCAGCAGAAACAGCAGCAGAAACAGCAGCAGAAATAGCAGCAGCAATAGCAACAGAAACAGCAGCAGAAACAGCAGCAGAAACAGCAGCAGCAATAGCAACAGAAACAGCAGCAGAAACAGCAGCAGAAATAGCAGCAGCAATAGCAACAGAAACAGCAGCAGAAACAGCAGCAGAAATAGCAGCAGCAATAGCAACAGAAACAGCAGCAGAAACAGCAGCAGAAATAGCAGCAGAAATAGCAGCAGAAACAGCAGCAGAAACAGCAGCAGAAATAGCAGCAGCAATAGCAACAGAAATAGCAGCAGAAACAGCAGCAGAAACAGCAGCAGAAATAGCAGCAGAAATAGCAACAGAAACAGCAGCAGAAACAGCAGCAGAAACAGCAGCAGAAATAGCAGCAGCAATAGCAACAGAAACAGCAGCAGAAACAGCAGCAGAAATAGCAGCAGCAATAGCAACAGAAACAGCAGCAGAAACAGCAGCAGAAATAGCAGCAGCAATAGCAACAGAAACAGCAGCAGAAACAGCAGCAGAAATAGCAGCAGCAATAGCAACAGAAACAGCAGCAGAAACAGCAGCAGAAACAGCAGCAGAAATAGCAGCAGCAATAGCAACAGAAACAGCAGCAGAAACAGCAGCAGAAATAGCAGCAGCAATAGCAACAGAAACAGCAGCAGAAACAGCAGCAGAAATAGCAGCAGCAATAGCAACAGAAACAGCAGCAGAAACAGCAGCAGAAATAGCAGCAGCAATAGCAACAGAAACAGCAGCAGAAACAGCAGCAGAAATAGCAGCAGCAATAGCAACAGAAACAGCAGCAGAAACAGCAGCAGAAATAGCAGCAGCAATAGCAACAGAAACAGCAGCAGAAACAGCAGCAGCAACAGCAGCAGAAATAGCAGCAGCAATAGCAACAGAAACAGCAGCAACAACAGCAGCAGAAATAGCAGCAGCAATAGCAACAGAAACAGCAGCAGAAACAGCAGCAGCAACAGCAGCAACAGTGAAAGAGCAGCAACAACAGCAACAACAACAACAACAGCAGCAACAACAGCAGCAACAGCAACAACGATAACAGCAACAGCAACAACAACAGCAACAACGGCAACAACAGCAGCTGCAGCAACAGCAACAACAGCAGCAACAACAACAACAACAGTAGAAACAGCAGCAACAGCAGCAGCAACAGCAGCAACGCCAGCAACGCCAGCAACCGCAGCAACAGTAGCAGAAAGAGCAGCATTGACATTACAGGGTCAAACACGACAGTGCCCCATTGTGCAGCTTACAATAGAACATTATTTGAAGTTACAACACACTATCTCGATCAGACACATGTGTGCTATAGACGTGAGCATCCGGGGTCGGGGTCGCATGTTTATACGCTCGCGGGTGTGTGCGTGCTTGCAAGCGTGCTTGTATGCATGCATTTTCCGCACGCATGCATTCACACATACGTACGTTTGCGCGCGCACACATACACACGCGCGCGCGCGCGCGCGCGCGCACACAAACACACACACACACACACAAACTGATCTAAAAGCACTTGATGTGAATAGATGTTAAATTGAATAACACACACACACACACACACACACACACACACACACACACACACACACACACACACACACACACACACACACACACACACAAGCAAGCGCGCAAGCAAGCGTGCGTGCACACGCACACACACACAAACACACACACACACATTAAAGGATCGTCAAAAGCACACACACACACACACACACACACACACACACACACACACACACACACACACACACACACACATACACACACACACACACATTATAGGATCGTCAAAAGCACACACACACACACACACACACACACACACACACACACACACACACACACACACCACGCGCGCGCGCGCGCGCGCGCGCGCGCACACACACACACACACACACACACACACACACACACACACACACACACACACACACACACACACACACAATCCCAATATCACGTAGTAGTTTAGTCGGTGTGATGAACTAGAGCCGTTTAAAGTGGACTTTCCGGTGAGACGGCATTATCGTGGATATCAGACCCCACCCAGAGACCGGAAATGACGCCTGTCAAGCAGCTGGCATGCGCAGAAGGAAGAATGGTCGTGTCCGGCATCGCTGATAAACCTAAACTCCGTGTGTGTGAGAAGAGAAGGGAGGGGGGGGGGGATGGGATGGGATGGGGGGGGATGGGATGGGATGGGATGGGGGGATGGGATGGGATCCCAGGGTGGGATTCCGAAATCAGCCTGTAACGTTTCCATATTCTGCTCTGCACAAGGCTGCAAAACACCAGTATTGATTTAGACTACTTTTCTTCTTTTTTTTTCATATATTATCACTCTTGCATTTGCACTGCACTTAATAAAGCATCCACAGAAATGAAAACCACTTTTTTTTTTCCAGAAAAACTAGATTCTAGCCCCTGACTTAAAACTTATGTGATTTTATACAAATTTTGGTAGGTTTGAATTTTTTTTTGCTGAACATCAAACACCAGAGAACTCAGCTTCTCTATTTGCAGCATGTTGAGGGCGACACCCATCTCCTCTCCCTCGCTGCCTTACCTTCCCTGACCCTAAAGAGAGCAGGTACCCATTTACAGCTGGGTGAACTGGGGGGACTGTATTGAATGAAGCCAAGGCGCGCAAACGGTCATCCATCCACTTGGTAATCACGCTCGATGCTGCTTAACCTTAGCTTGGGGAAAGCGAGTACTCTGACCACTGAGTTGTCCAGTCTCCAGATGCTTCACTATCAGCAAAAACTAATGCATGATGAAACTATGGCAGTTTTTCCCCACGTTTTCGCAAGCTACCGAACATTTACATGTGTTGTCAAACCTTTCCAGAAGCATGTTTCCTAAGACTCCTCGGCATCCCCTACAAAGACCACATGAGCATTAAAGACGTACATGACAGAATCCAGCAAACCATTGGGCCCTACAAAGACCTTGTATCTGCCTTTCTGTTGTAAATTTCTGATTGTCAATTCTACCGTATCTTGACTGTCAATATCTTCCTTTCTGATTATTGAATTTTGTCTTTCAGGTAATCAATATTCACCCATATTATAATTATTAACATTTGCTCTTTGTAATCAATTATTGCCTTTATAATGCTCAATTCCGGCTTATCTTGATTGTCAATTTCTACCTCTTTGATTGTAAATGTCTGCCTTCCTGATTGCCAGTTAAGAATTTCTGCCGTTTTTTGTCCATATCTGCCTATGTTATCAACATCTGCCTATGTTGTTCCCATCTACATTTATGTTGTACCTATCTGCCTTTGTGTTGTCCACATCTGCCTTTGTGTTGTCCACATCTGCCTTTGTGTTGTCCACATCTGCCTTTGTGTTGTCCACATCTGCCTTTGTGCTGTCCACATCTGCCTTTGTGTTGTCCACATCTGCCTATGTTGTCCACATCTGTCTATGTTCCTATGTTATCCACATCTGCCTATGTTGTCCACATCTGCTTGTGTTGTCCACATCTGCCCTCCTCCTTTCTCCTCACTACACTTGCCCTTTCACTTTATTCTCCTCCTCCTTTCTCCTCTCTCTACATTCCCCTTCCCTCTCTACATTCTCCTGAAGGGTATCATCTGCTTGTGTTGTCCACATCTGCCTATGTTGTCCACGTCTGCTTTGTGATCATCATAATTATATTTTCTGCCTCTCTGATTATCATGCCAATTCTAGCTTATCCTGCTTGTTGATGTCTGTCTACCTTTATAAAAATGAATTTTTACCTTTCTGGTTGTTGATCTCTGTCTTGTACAGTTCTCATTGTCAATTTCTGCATTTCTCGATGTCAATTTCTGCCTTTCTTAATGCCAATTT
>JASPKP010003549.1:12500-15000 GCA_030674155.1 Stramonita haemastoma
ATGATGGGGGTAGTGGTAAAGGGGAGAGTATGATGGGGGTAGTGGTAAAGAGGAGGAGTATGATGGAGATACAGGGGAGGATACTCCTCATACTGATGGGGGTAGTGGTAAAGATGTGTATGATGGGAGTAGTGGTACAGGGGAGGAATATGATGGGGGTAGTGGTAAAGGGGAGGAGTATGATGGGGTAGTGGTAAAGAGGATGAGTATGATGGGGGTAGTGGTAAAGGGGAAAAGTATGATGGGGGTAGTGGTAAAGAGGAGGAGTATGATGGGGGTAGTGGTAAAGGGGAGGGGTATAATGGGGGTAGTGGTAAAGAGGAGTATGATAGGGGTAGTGGTAAAGGGGAGGAGTATGATGGGGGCAGTGGTAAAGGGGGGAGTATAATGGGGGCAGTGGTAAAGGGGAGTATGGTGGTTGGTAGTGGTAAAGGGGAGGGGTAGTGGTAAAGGATGGGGGTAGTGGTAAAGGGGAGGAGTATGATGGTGGTAGTGGTAAAGGGGAGGAGTATGATGGGGGTAGTGGTAAAGGGGAGGGGTAGTGGTAAAGGATGGGGGGTAGTGGTAAAGGGGAGGAGTATGATGGGGGTAGTGGTAAAGGGGAGGAGTATGATGGGGGTAGTGGTAAAGGGGAGGAGTATGATGGGGGCAGTGGTAAAGGGGGGAGTATGATGGGGGTAGTGGTAAAGAGGAGTACGATGGTTGGTAGTGGTAAAGGGGAGGGGTAGTGGTAAAGGGGAGGAGTATGATGGGGGTAGTGGTAAAGGGGAGGAGTATGATGGGGGTAGTGGAAAAGGGGAATATGATGGCGAGTTGTGGTAAAGGGGAGGAGTATGATGGGGGTAAAGAGGAGGAGTATGATGGGGGTAGTGGTAAAGGGGAGCAGTATGATGGGGGTAGTGGTAAAGGGGAGGAGTATGATGGGGAGTTGTGGTAAAGGGGAGGAGTATGATGGGGGTAAAGAGGAGGAGTATGATGGGGGTAGTGGTAAAGGGGAGCAGTATGATGGGGGTAGTGGTAAAGGGGAGGAGTATGATGGGGAGTTGTGGTAAAGGGGAGGAGTATGATGGGGGCAAAGAGGAGGAGTATGATGGGGAGTTGTGGTAAAGGGGAGGAGTATGATGGGGGTAAAGAGGAGTATGATGGGGGTAGTGGTAAAGGGGAGGAGTATGATGGGGGGTGTAGTGGTAAGGAGGGAGTATGATGGGGGGTAGTGGTAAGGAGGAGTATGATGGGGGGTAGTGGTAAAGGGGAGGAGTATGATGGGGGGTAGTGGTAAAGGGGGAGGGGTATGATGGGGGTAGTGGTAAAGAGGAGTATGGTGGGAGGGTGGTGGTAAGGAGGAATGTGATGGGGGTAGTGGTAAGGAGGAGGAGTATGATAGGAGTAGTGGTAAGGTGGAGGAGAAAGATGGGGTTAGTGGTAAGGAGAAGGAATATGACTGGGGTACTGGTAAGGAGTAGTATGATGGGGGGTAGTGGTAAGAACGATGAGTATGATGGGTGTGCTTATAAGGAGTAGTAGTATGATGGGGGTAGTGGTAAGGGGAAGGTGTATGTAGGGGTCGTGGTAAGGGAGAGTATGATGGGGGTAGAGAGGAGGAGGCGTATGATGGGGGTAGTGGTAAGGAGGAGGAGTATGATGGGGGTAGTAGTAAGGAGGAGGAGTATGATGGGGGTAGTGGTAAGGAGGAGGAGTATGATGGGGGTAGTGGTTAGGAGGAGGAGTATGATGGGGGTAGTGGTAAGGAGGAGGAGTATGATGGGGGTAGTGGTAAGGAGGAGGAGTATGATGGGGGTAGTGGTAAGGAGGAGGAGTATGATGGGGGTAGTGGTAAGGAGGAGGAGTATGATGGGGGTAGTGGTAGGAGGGGAGTATGATGGGGGTAGTGGTAAGGAGGAGGGTATGATGGGGGTAGTGGTAAGGAGGAGGAGTATGATGGGGGTAGTGGTAAGGAGGAGGAGTATGATGGGGGTAGTGGTAAGGAGGAGGAGTATGATGGGGGTAGTGATGAGGAGGAGTATGATGGGGGTTGTGATAAGTAAGAGGCGTCTTCCTCAGCGTCATCATCATCATCGCCATCACTATCATCATCATCATCATCATCATCATCATCATCATCATCATCGCTATAGCCGTACCACTGTCTGTCTGTCTGTCTGTCTGTCTGTCTGTCTGTCTGTCTGTCTGTCTGTCTGTCTGTCTGTCTGTCTGTCTGTCTGTCTCTCTCTCTCTCCCCTTCCCTCTCTCTCTCCCCTTCCCTCTCTCTCTCTCCCCTTCCCTCTCTCTCTCTCTCTCTCTCTCTCTCTCTCTCTCTCTCTCTCTCTCTCTCTCTCTCTCTCTCTGCATGTTCAAACTTAGACGACATTGCTCTCACAGATAAGCATTGTTAATGACATCCGTCTGTACCATAGACTGTTTACGTAAAGACGCGCGTGTACCGACACGCAAACATATACATATGACAGACCTATATACACGCAGACACGCAGGCAAACAG
>JASPKP010003550.1:0-19542 GCA_030674155.1 Stramonita haemastoma
GTGTGTGTGTGTGTGTGTGTGTTACTTTTATAAATTTATTTATTTATTCATTGATTCTTTTTCTAGGATAATGGAATAAACACTCATATGCCTTGTTGCAACAAAATCCCGTGTGTCTGCAGTTTTGTAAATCTTGTAATCTGTTCCCACCTGCACATGATGGCCTACTCTTACGAAAAGCGGAAGATTATTTAACGTATATGCAATATGTTCTGTGTGTGTTCACAAACGGGGCCTTGGTTTACAGTCTAATCGGAAAGATTTTTTGGGAGAAGTGGAGTCAGCACTAATGTTAATTCAAGAGGAAAAATCTCAATGGAATTCGAATGCGTGTGTGTGTGTGTGTGTATGTGTGTGTGTGTGTGTGTGTGTGTGTGTGTGTGTGTGTGTGTGTGTTGTGTGTGTGCATGCGTCCGTGCGTGCGTGCGTGCGTGTGTGCATGTGTGCATGCGTGCATGCGTGTGTGAGTGAGTAAGTAAGTGAGTAGGTGAGTGAGTGAGTGAGTGAGTAAGTAAGTAAGTATGTAAGTAAGTAAGTAAGTAAGTAAGTAAGTAAGTAAGTAAGTAAGTAAGTAAGTAAGTAAGTAAGTAAGTAAGTGTAATGATTATTTCAAGCACTCACTTATCAGCGATCAGATCTTCCTGCCCATTACAAATCCCGCCTTCATACAGTCACATCACAAACAAACTGCGTTTTTGAAAGAATATCATTTATTAGTAAAGCAGAAGTAAAAAAAAAAAGTAACAATAACATTGTGTACACATCAAGAAAATTCAGTGAAAAGCGCATTAAAATAATTTGGGTCTGTACAAACATAGCTTCTAAAATCTAACTACAGTTTTAAAGCTTGGGAAAGTATAATCAAACATTCAGATACTTAAGACTGGTAGATATATAACGCATTTCTCATGAACTATAATAAACCATGCAAAAAACGTTTTCTTTACAAGTATGATTCGAAATACAGTACACATTTTGAGAGCTTCATGCCAAATCAAGAAGTAGTAGTTGTAGACACCCATCAGTCCCGGAAGACTATGGAGTTGTGCTCTAGTCTTTAGAGCACAAAGCCTGGGTGAGTAAGTATGGAGGGCAAGCTGTTACCCATGCAGCAGACCCCCCCTTCTCCACGCCATGGGAATGATCCATTGGAAAAGCAATGACGATACAAATGGTTCCAGTACCGTCAAGGAGCCGCCATAACGTTGCCATATTATACAGCTCCGAATCCCCTGCGGACTCCAACTCCCCGAATTTTCCTCAGGGATGGTGTCTAAACGCGACACCTGTGTGCATGCTGGTTTTTTTTAATCATTTTGTCATCCACTCCTACCGGCACAGGATGGCTTGCTCTTCCGAAAGGCCCAACGGGTTTTAGCCTGTGCACAATATGTTTTGCGTGTGTTGGCTTATGGGGCCTTGGTTTATAGTTTTATCCGAATGACTTTGATATTCAGTTCGATTTTTTCGTCAAACTGGGAAGAAAGGGGAGGTTGGGTACGAAACCAGAACCACACGATTTACTTGTTGGCACGTGAACGTCTTAACCATCCTGCCACCTTCTTTCCTCAAGAAGAATATGACTTATTATTTCTACAGGAATAAGCTTCTGAACAAACATAAAAAAATTAAAATACTATTAACAACAGTCAGCTTCCCCCATTTTCTGCTCCTCTCAGCAGCTAATTATTTCAACCTATCCCAACCCAGATGGGCCAGCTGGTGCTAATTATAGCAGGAACTGATCACACTTGGACTAGGTAAAAGGAAGGGGCACCCTAAATTTAGCACATTGACCTGAGTGTTATTTAATTTGTGTTCTGTGATATTAGCATTACAATGTACCCCCCTCCCCCTTCCCTGGATTTTGATGTTTGCATTTGTTCAAGGCTGCATGACTTACACAACCTGAAACAGCAGGTGAAATAGATTAAGAGATGTTAGAACATAAGTTTTTACAAACACAACTTCTCAAATGTTGCATCAGTTTTTAAAGTTTTGCAAAAAAACATCCAAATCTCACATTTAAAAACATTACACATATTCATCTCATTTCTTAAGCATCATTTTAATTCATGTCAAACATAAATTAAAAGCATTTCCAAATTAAGTGATTTTGTAGCATCGTCTTAGGTATAAAGAACAAGGCTTGCAGATTCCTGGGATTTGGGGACTGATCCTCATCCATAGTGTGGGCATTACTGTGGTCAGTGTTTTGTGTGAAGTAAAGTGTGTGTTTTTAAATTTCCTTTTAGGGTGAACTTTTTTCCACAAAAGGTACAAGTGTATGGTTTTTCTCCTGTGTGGGTTCTAATATGGCGAGTTAATTGTTGTTTCGTGGTAAACTTCATATGACAATATGTGCACTTGTGTGGCTTTTCTCCTGTGTGGGTTCCAATGTGGCGAGTTAATTGTTGTTTCGTGGTAAACTTCATATGACAATATGTGCACTTGTGTGTCTTCTCTCCTGTGTGGGTTCTAATGTGGTCAGTTAAATGTTGTTTCTGGGTAAACTTCATATGACAATATGTGCACTTGTGTGGCTTTTCTCCTGTGTGGGTTCTAATGTGGCGATCTAAAGACTGTTTCGTGGTAAACTTCATATGACAATATGTGCACTTGTGTGGCTTTTCTCCTGTGTGGGTTCTAATGTGGCGAGTTAAAGCCTGTTTCGTGGTAAACTTCATATGACAATATGTGCAGTTGTGTGGCTTCTGTCCTGTGTGGGTTCTAATGTGGTCAGTTAAATGTTGTTTTCTGGTAAACTTCATATGACAATATGTGCACTTGTGTGGCTTTTCTCCTGTGTGGTTTCTAATGTGGCGATCTAAAGCCTGTTTCGTGGTAAACTTCATATGACAATATGTGCACTTGTGTGGCTTTTCTCCTGTGTGGGTTCTAATGTGGTCAGTTAAAACCTGTTTCGTGGTAAACTTCATGTGACAATATGTGCAGTTGTGTGGCTTCTCTCCTGTGTGGGTTCTAATGTGGCGAGTTAAATGTTGTTTCTGGGTAAACTTCATATGGCAATTTGTACACTTGTGTGGCTTTTCTCCTGTGTGGGTTCTTATGTGGTCAGTTAAATTACCTTTTTTGGTAAAAGTCCTATTACAATATGTGCACTTGTGTGGCTTCTCTCCTGTTTGGGTTTTAATGTGGTGAGTTAAATGTTGTTTCTGGGTAAACTTCATATGGCAATATGTACACTTGTGTGGCTTTTCTCCTGTGTGGGTTCTAATGTGGTCAGTTAAATTACTTTTTTGGGTAAAAGTCCTATTACAATATGTGCACTTGTGTGGCTTTTCTCCTGTGTGGGTTTGAATGTGGTCAGTTAAAATATTTTTCAGGGTAAAAGTCCTATTACAGTATGTGTTCTTCTGTGGCTTTTCTCCTGTGTGGATTCGAATGTGGTATGCCAAATTACTTTTCTTGGTAAAAGTCTTACCACAATATGAACATTTGTGAGGCTTTTCTTTTGTGTGGGTTCGAATGTAGCATGTTAAAATTTCTCCTGTGTGGACTCCCATGTGCCTTTCTAGCACGCTTTTATTATCAAATGGTTTTCCACAATATTCACACAGGTAAGATTTTTTAATTGTACAAACAGTCATGTCTCCTTCTGTATCAGTCTGTTTCCTCTGAGTTGTGTCACAGTCAGCATCTTTCACTTCACCCAAGTCCTCAAGTATAAAGTCATCCTTGTTTGCCAGGTTATGATACTGTGTAGCAATTTTGCACCTGTCTTCTTCTTGGTCTTTCAACATTTGTCTTTTTTCAGAGGTGCCTTGAGTTGACTTTCTTTTTGTTATTGTTTCATCACTGCTGCATGAAGCTGGGTCATAATCCTTCTGTTGTGTACTTGTGTGGCTGTTTGCATTGCTTTGTTCATTCAATGTTTGCTCACAGTCAGTGTACTTGTAAGCCTTGCTCCCTGTATGAGTTGGTCTGTGACTATGCAAATTAGATTTTGACAGGGAAACCTGTCCACATTCATTGCACTTAAATGCATTTTCTTTTACGTGAATGTTCCTGTGTCTGTCAAAATGACTTTTCGTTCTAATGCTTCTTCCACTGTCTGTGCATGTATATTTCTTTTGATCTGTATGAATTTGCTTGTGTTTTTTTAACCTATGGTTAGTAGTGAACACTTTTCCACAGACATCACACAAGTATGTCTTTTGAATTATATGCTTTCCCATAGGACTGTTGACAGCAGTGCTTTGTTCAGTGCCTTCTCCACTGTCAGGTATTGTTTCCAGGTTTACCTGCCTTCTACAGTCTGATGTCTGACTAGAAGCTGCCCACTTTTCACAGAGGTATGGTTTAAATTCTGTGCAAACTGAAAGATGCTTTTTCACACAAAAATCACCGATGAAAACGTCACCACACCTAATGCATGTGCATTGATTGTCTTCAGTTTGTACAATTCCTACTGCTTTCCTTTCAGGTGTGTCACAGTTGTTTTGTGTGATGTGACCATACTCAGCTCTGCTGTGTCTGGATATGTCTTTCATGATTTCATTTGTAATCTGTAAGAATGTCTCTATATTATTCTTCAGCTCTTCAACACCATGCCTGTCCATAACACCAGTGGACAACAGGATTTGTGAACACATACAGTGAATTCACACGTGTCCTTGATCAGTTTGACTTCACCTGGGAAAGAAACACCTGTACCAAGGATCCCATATTCAGCAGCACCAGTTATACCTTCTATTGAATCAGGAATATCTGCAGTGTTGTTACAGTTACAAGTACAGGCAGTGTAAACGTTTGCATTATCCTCTTCTTCAATACACCAGTACTCAGTGGCTTCCAGCTTGCACTTTATGTTCTGAAAGTGTGCAGTTGTCTGTTCTGGGAATCCACTTGTCTCAGGCAGGTGTTGGGCATGTTCATGTTCAGTCACAGCATCTGTGTTGACAGCTGTGTTGGTCTGTACTGAAGAGTCCTCTGTCTTGATGTTGACTTTGCTGGGTTGCCCTGGGTCATGATGGCGAACTGAAGTCATCTGTAGCAACAACAACAACAACAATAACATCAACAACAACAGGTCATGAAAGTTGCTAGAATCAAGAAGACGGGTTGTGTTTCGTTCTATACATGTTACCGTTCTTCTTAGTGCTATATTTTTGTCTGAGCAGTAGTAATATTCAAGGAGTTAAGGTTTTCTTTCTACCTCCCTTTTATAATTTATTACTAAATGCTAAAGCAGTTATGGGAATTAGTAGAGAAAAGCCTATCTTTTTGTCTTTTTGTCCACATGTATGTACTTCCTTTTGTCTTAGATAATTTATCATATACAAAGCAGTAAACAATGAATCTTAGCAACACTTACAAGCAGAATGAATGTCTTTTTCTGTGTAGCTTCAGCAAGCAAATGTTCATAAGAGGTCAAACATTTCACACCTTGCCCCTTTGTGTGTTTGGAAAGATATCAACAACTGCTACAGATGATGTAACATGTCAATAACTCACCCCCCCCCCCCCCCACAACCACACACACTATCTCTACCCCACAGCAATCAGTTGTCACCACATTCTGCCCACTGACCACACTTGGACTAGGTGAAAGGAAGGGACATGCTAAAATTAGCACCCTGGACAGAATACTACTGAATTTGTGGCTATGACACACTATCTCTACCCCACAGCAGTCAGTTTCCACCACATTCAGTGCCTTTCAACTGCTATTTATTTCATCCCATCTCAACCCAGCTGAGGCCAGCTGATGCTAATTATAGCAGGAACTGACCACACTTGGACTAGGTGAAAGTAAGGGGCATGCTAAACTTAGCACCCTGGACAGAATGATATTGAATTTGTGCTTATCCCCCCCCCCCCCCCCCTACCCTCACTTCATTTCACTGCATCTCTATATCAACAGCCACTGCCTGTCATTAATTAAAGAAAATTCTTTGAAAGACTTGGAAATATTTAAACTACAATGAATAAGACAACTTTCAGTGGACAAATGCATTAACAACTGGTTTAATATGTAATGTGTAAAAGTTCGTTTTTTTATACATATAATGCATGTAGCAAGGTTTAGATGGGAGTCGGTATAAGCATTTTGAACTTTGTTTTAACAAAATTCAAACACTTATACTCATATGTTTCAGTTTTTGAGTCTACACACACATGCCCACCTACGATATATCTTCTTAAGGTTTTTCCTTTTTTAAAATATGCATATACATATACATATACATATATAATATATATATATATATATATATATATATATATATATATATATATATATATACATACATATATACACATATATATATATATATGATTTTTTTTTTTTTACTTAGATGGATGGCTTGATGCAAAAAAAGCAATTGCACTGCTTCAGATGTGTCTGTTATTGATGTCAGCTCATTGCCAAGGCCTACACGAAAATGTGATGTTGTAAAATGTTGTGTTGAGATTGCCTTCAGCCATGACAAGCTCTTAACAGAACAACCTGCACTCTCCTTCACAGGAGAATAAATCCTCTGAAGTCGGAGTATGGCTGCCTATATGGCGAGGTACTTGAAAATAATCATACACGCAAACTTCTCATTCAGTGTGCAATTTCAATCTCACAGTGATTCCCAGGTGGAATTAGTGAGTCAGAGTGCACATTCTGGGTGACCTTCCAGAGTGTTAAGCTGGAGAACAACAACAACAACTCAGTGTACCATCTGGAAATAAATCATTGACTTTGACTTTGACTTTGACACCAACACCCACACACACCACACCCGCACATATCCATACACAGCCACAAATACACACACACACACACACACACACACACACACACACACACACACACACACACACACACAGAGTTATTTATTTCATCCCATCTGAACCCAGCTGGGGGCAACTGGTGCATACACACACACACACACACACACACACACACACACACACACACACACACACACACACACACACAGAGGAAGAGAAGTGAAAAGAGACTTGTTCAACGCGATGATATGTTCTGAACTGTATGAGCAAAAATGTGTGTCTTTTATTTCACATGAAAATATGACCACCAAGTATAACCAGTTTAAGGACACTCTTCACCCGAATGCTCTGGGTTCTAGTACGCTTGCCAGGAACATCGGCAGATACGTACATTCACTGTACTGGGAAAAACCTAAGAGGAAACCGAGGCGCAAGTTCTACCCCAAGCCAACCATTTACCAGGCACCAGCTTACCCACCTGACGACAGCCAGCAACATCCAGGCTACAGACAACGACAACTTCCACATCAGGGTTTGCAATTTCCGTGGTGGGGGAATCAGAGACATTATGATTATGTCAGTATGTGGAAAGACTGGTGACATTTTGTACAACTTCTTGTTCCGCACCTGCAGTGATATCTATAAGAGACCATAGTATTTACTCACATCTGCAGCAGCTGTATATGCACATTAATTACGGTGTTTTTTTTTCTATATTTCCTGTTTTCCCTTTAATCTATTTATTTATTTACTTATTTATTTATTTATTTATTTATTTATTTATTTATTTATTCATTTAGTTATTTATTTCATCTAATTACTGTTTTTATTTTTTGGGGAGTTGTTTCTGTCAGTTTCTTGTTGGTCTTTTAAGAAGTGAAGGGGTCTTGTTTGTTTAATTGTTTGCTTTGTCGTTCTTGGGTTAGTTATACATATATAATAAAAGGGTGTTTTTTTTTGGGGGGGAGACAACTTCTATTTTCCATACTTTTTTTTTTTATTTTTTCCCCCTCTCTCTCTTTCTCATTCCTTACTCTTTCCCCAACATCATGTCCTCTATTGGTCTATATCCCATGGTAGTTAAAGTAATGCAGTGGAATGCTAGATCTATTTCCACAAATCTAGATTATTTGACTCAACACCTTGCAAAGAATGAATATCAAACTCTCATTTTACAATCTCTCAATGTTAATAAAAACAAACTGCCTAAACTGCCAGGTTATTATTACCCTCCTGTTCATCAGAAGGTAGAAGGTATAAAAAAGATCAGTGCAGCTATTTATATTAAAGAAGGGATCAGCTATAGTGTTAGATCTCCACCAATGCCTGACAATGTTCCAGATTTATATTCATGTGCAGCACGAGTAAAGTTCAGTGACCACCTGATTCTTAATATCGTGTCTGTATATTTGCCTAAAGGACCCAACGATCTTAATACAGAGTGGATTCATAGTCTACAAGATAATGAAAAATGGCTAGTTGGGGGGGATTTCAATGCTCATGCACCATTTTGGGATAAAAACTGTATATCTGTTTCTAGCAACAGATTTGTAGAAACATCGTAGATTCATGTTTGTATTTATTAAATGATGGCAGCGTTACAAGAATACCAGATGTTTCAAGCCATAGAGCTTCAGCTTTAGATCTATCTTTCGTATCACCTGCACTTGTTCCTGAGTGTGATTGGTTAACTCATAACGACACTCTGGGTAGTGATCACTTGCCTATCATCATAACTTTCAATAAAACATTATGTCAGTGTAATATTAAAAAAGATAAAATCCCAAAATACAATTATAAGCAGGCTGATTGGGAAAAATTTGAAAGTTTTCTGACTTTTCGTAATACAGAAACTATTAGTATTTGTGACTACACCACATAATGAGACGGAGTGCACATGAGGTCATTTTTTAGTTATTGACATCTTATTAATGTGCAATAAAGTGGATATCAAATACAAAAAACAGATTGAAAATCGGACAATTCTGTGCAGAGTTATTACAAATTGAAATGATAGACTGCAGGATGTGACAAAATGAGAAACCGGCAAGTTTATTTTAGTAACAGGTTGTCAGAATGAGGGCTTGGGTATTTTCAAAACACATTCAAAAGCAAAAGGAATACAACCTATGCATTGATCTTTCACTACAAGGTAGAATAACGGATATAGTTTAATAATAAATCAAAATCTCAAAATTGACAACTTGACCCCAACCTGCCTTTAATGGCTCCTAACACAAAATTGGGTAATGTGCTAAGCGACTCATTTCGTGGTGGAGCGTCACATTTATGATGTGGATAGTATGTTTTCTGACATAGCTAATTCTATTTTACAAGCTGCTAATCTATCTATCCCCAAATGTTCTCCAGCAAGTTCAAATAAACATTCTGGAAATGTTTGGTGGACCAAAGATTGCGAATCAGCAGTCAATGATAAACGTTTAGCACCTACCTTGTTTCTAAAAGATAAATCAGCAAAAAATCACGCTGAACAGAAGAAGGCAAAAAATTATTGTAACATGGTTATAGCACAGGCTAAAAGACAGTACTGGTCTTCCTTTTGTATGAATGAAATCTCATGTCATAAAGATGTTTCAAAAGTATGGATTAAACTAAATGAAATGAAGAAAGGTGTAAATCTTCCATCCTGTCCTATCAATCTTGAAAACAAAAAATTCCCTTCTGATGTGGAAAAGGCTGAAGCCTTTGCTGAGATGTTTTCAAAAACAATGCGTTTGGAGGGTTTATCAGCTAAGTACAGTGAATATAGAACACATGAAGAAAGTAAAGTTATATACAAAGATCCCCTGCCTGATAACACCCTCTATTTTAATGCTCCAATAACAGTTCAGGAAGTAAAAGATGCAATCCTTTCTCTTCCTAATAAGAAAACATCTGTTGGAGCTGATGCTATTTCAAATAACACTTGCCTGAAAATTTCATTCTTTTATTACATAAACTTTTTAATAAATGTTGGGTTGAGGGTGTCATACCCATACAATGGAAAGAATCAATTGTTGTACCAATTCATAAAAAAGGAAAGCCCAAGACAGACATATCAAGTTATAGGCCTATTTCATTAACCTCTCACACTGGCAAATTAATGGAGAGAATTGTATTGAGAAGATTGTTATATTACTGTGAAAAAAATAACATTATACCAATCAATCAGGCAGGCTTTCAGAGAGGAAGATCTGCAATGGACAATT
Source organism: Stramonita haemastoma (assembly GCA_030674155.1). Taxonomy (NCBI): domain Eukaryota; kingdom Metazoa; phylum Mollusca; class Gastropoda; order Neogastropoda; family Muricidae; genus Stramonita; species Stramonita haemastoma. The sequence continues at coordinate 9,954 of JASPKP010003550.1, forward strand.
TAGTCAAGCTTACAACGTGTGTGAAAAATCAATTTGCTCGAAGGAAAAATGTTCTAGCCACATTTTTTTTATCTTAGAAAGGCATACGATCAAGTCTGGCATGCAAAAGTTATGAGTAAGTTAAAGTCAATAGGATTTTCTGGTCATTTTTATCATTACATCAAGAGTTTTCTTAGTAAAAGATCAATTCAAGTGAGGGTGGAAAATACATATTCTAATTCAAAGTATCTTCAAATGGGCTTGCCCCAAGGCTCTGTATTAGCTCCAGTTTTATTTAACATATTGTTACATGATCTTCCAAAACATATATCAAAGGATGTAACTTTAATGCAATATGCAGACGATATTTGTATTTGGATGACGGTTACTATGAAACGAAGCACGTCGAAAAGGGCTTTAAATTATACTAGAAAAATATACCAAAAACAACTAGATAATCTGAATCAATATATAATAGAAAACGGCCTCACTCTTTCTACGGAAAAAACACACATGGTGTTATTTAACAATAGTAGTGATCCAAACGAATTACCAGTGTTAAAGATTGAAAATGAGACAATTCATTATAAACAAATAGTAAAATTTTTAGGTGTACTTCTTACCTCAAAGTTAACATGGAATGCCCATATTGAATATATTTTAACTAAAGCAAGAAAAAGCTTAAATCTCCTGAAAATTATTAGTAAGCAGTATTGGGGGCAAGATCTATCAAATCTTAAACACTTATCAACATCAATAATAAGATCAAAATTATCGTATGGACATGAAGTCTTTTTTAATGCTCCAAAATATTTATTGAGGAAGCTTCAAAGTATAGATTGTAAAGCATACAGGCTTACTCTTGGTGTACCTTTTCATGCATCAGCAATTGACACATATAAAGAAGTCGGAATGTTGCCCTTAGATGAATACCGAAAACTTGCATGCCCCAAATACGTACTGAGAAGTTCAACTCCCAAAAACTTTGCGTCAGAGGACGTAAAAATAAAATCTTATATAGTTTTTCCAAAACGAGCACAGCAAATACGCTCTTTGAAAACTATTGGTACTTACGTTGCTGACCTTTACGAGCAATCTGAAATTAATAAAATGAATGTAGACTCTCAAAAAGTAGTTCCAGCTTACCCCTCTTGGGAAATGAATCCAGCAATTTTTTATATTGATTACACAGACATGAAGAAGGACGAGAATCCAAATGTTTTGGCAGCTACTGTTAGATCTCATATTCATAACAACTACTGCAGTTATCTTAAAGTGTACACTGATGGATCACTTTTAGAGAACCATCAAGCTGGTTCAGCTTTTGTTATACCAGCACTCAAAGTAGAAAAATCATATTATATTGGTGTAAATCGGTCAATATTTACAGCCGAACTGGTTGCAATTATAATGGCTTTAACATACATACTATATCATCCATATTGTTTTCACCACATTTTACTTTGTGTCGATTCTAAATCAGTTTTATATGCTATAAAATCTGCAGATTACAAGAATCATTCGAATTTTATATTAGATGTAAAACACATTGTACACCTTTTAAGTTTAAGAGGTATATTTGTCACCTTTCTTTGGGTACCTTCACACATAGGATTGTACTCAATGAATGGGTTGATTGGGCTGCAAAAAGAGGTGCAAGTAATAAAAGTGAAAACATTGAGCTACATATTCCTTTGTCTATCCAAGAAGGATACCACATGTTAAAACAAGCATCCTCAAATATATTCACTGAAATAATACAGCAAAGAACAGATTGTAAAATGGGTTCTAACCAGAAAAAAAGTGTTTGTGAAAGCATACATCAGTTAAAGACTTATAGAAGTGTGATCAAAGAAAGACAGCTTGAGGCATTATTTTATAGAATCCGATTAAATGCTTTTATCACAAAATTTAGCAAGGATGTTAAATGCTTATGTGGAAACAATCATATTTCAAATACCTATATTGTACTTGAATGCAAGACTTTAAAACCATATTTACCCAGTTTTCATGAAACTTCCCTTGAACAAGTTTTGGAGAATATCAAGTTAGTGTTTGCTATTGCTAAAGGTTTATTGTTAAGTCCTATAGGGCATTTGTTGTAGTTATATCAATGCTGTTCTGTTATGAACTGTGTTCTGTCCTGTTAATTTGGTGTTTGGCATACAGTTCCGCTTAATGTAATGAGGATGTCGTCAGTCACAACTGCACACCTGCACCAACACACACACACGCACACGCATGCGCGCGCACGCACGCACACACACACACACACACACACACACACACACACACACACACACACACACACACACACACATGCTAACATTCTTTTTTGGTGCATAATTTTCTTGAATCGTTATTTATCTTTAGTCATTCCATCCCCCAACTATTCTCTGTCTTTGTCTCTCTCTTTCCTTCTTCTTTTTACCAATATTTCAACTGTTATTGTTATCATTGGATTTTATGTTGAGGGGGTTTGGGTTTTTGTTTTATTGTTTTCTTTTAAAGTTTATTAATTTCATTATTTCTTTTATCTATCTATTCATCTTTATCTTATTTTTATTTTATTCTATTTATTATTATAATCATCATCATCATCTTTTTTATTTATCTACTTATTTAATTTTTATTATTTTAGTTTTATTTCTTTCTTTTTTTAAAATTCCCTCCCCCTACCTGTCCAGTATCACTTTATGTGGAAGGACGTAAAATTGAAGACTACTACAGAGGGAGAGAGAGAGAGAGAGAGAGAGAGAGAGAGAGAGAGAGAGAGAGAGAGAGAGAGAGAGAGAGAGAGAGAGAAGAGAGAGAGATTTTATTTATTTATTTATTTATTTATTCATTTATTTATTTATTTATTCTTTTATATCGAGGATAACGGAATAAGCAAACATGTGCTTTTTTTCATCCGGTCCCCATGTGTAGGCAGTTGTGTAAATATTGTCATCTGTTCCCAGAGAGAGAGAGAGAGAGAGAGAGAGAGAGAGAGAGAGAGAGAGAGAGAGAGAGAGAGAGAGAGAGAGAGAGAGAGAGAGAGAGAATCTTTTTGATTAGTAAAAAACCAACTCAATAATAGATGTTTTTTCTTCCAAGTTTTCTTATCAAACTTGACATACTTAACATACAGACTAGATGGGAATGTGAAGTATATTCTCTTCATCTTTCTTCCTCTACCACTTACACACACACACACACACACACACACACACACACACACACACACACACACACACACACACACACACACACAAGGCAGATAGTATAGTTCAGGGCATCATAAATGACTAGAAAATACACATGCTTGAAGAAAACTACTTGTGAAAATCAAAGATAAAGACAGAGAAACAGACAGGTAAGAAATAAATAATTACCTTGTCCATATTTTCACAATGACATTCATCCACAAACTGACAGTGGACCACACACCCAGCTCTCAAAGTATTCTGAACTGTGCTAAGATACCTGTAGAGCCATCGGTGTGCTCAGTGTTCTATGACAATGAATGAAAGCATGTGCTGCACTATTTATAAAAATGAACATTGAGTTTGGTCGAGGTGGGAGCAAAAAGAACCTCAGAAAAAGTTAGAATAATTTGTTTCATCTTTTACAGCCCTTCACAAAAATGTTCATGGATAGCTGTTATTGTCATTATGTTTGTTATTGTATTACTTTTATCTGTTTGTCTATCAAGCTGGCTAACAGACTATCTGGTTGTCTGGGGCTTGTTTGGTGTTTTGGGTTGGTTTTTTTGTTTTTACTGCCTCATCTTCTGTGAGGTCCCTGTCTTGATGTTTCACACCACTCATTTCAAGCTCCCCACCCCAGCCCTACCCAGATCCATTGTCTCATCCCTGTCTTGATGTTTCACACCACTCATTTCAAGCTCCCCAGCCCAGCCATACCCAGATTCGTTGTCTCATCCCCAGGGTCTGGAGTCCACAGGGAGCTCATCAATATTAGGCTGCCAAGGAGCCACCTGCCAGAGGGTCCTGCACTGCTGCTGGGTCACTTTGGTGGTGTTCAGTGGTGCCTGTTCTGAGCTAACATAAGCAGGACAACACCTACTATACACCCCTACTAACAACAGTATTAGCTCAGTTGCAGAGCCAGACTGAGTGAGTCACCCACCTGAGGTGGTGACCACCACAACGTCCCTCCAATGAACAACACCCCAAACCTCCAACCTCAAATGCTTTGACACAAAGTCACCACAGACACAGACATGTATGGGGAAACCAATCTGAGGTCACCATGAAACCAGAGCAACAGGGGCTTCAGAATAAGAGGCAATTTTTATTATTGCATGATGAGCAATGGTGATGACAATGATGTCATGCTGCTGCTATGGAAGTGCATCTGCTTTGAGACTTCTTGACAGGGCTGTACTCTACCTTACTATCATCAAAGATCCCAGTGTCAACCTGGCTGAAAGATACGAACATATACAGTGTTGGTCAGGTAATTTGAGCAACATTCTCAAATTCGCATCCCTAAAGTGGATGAAGCTTGACTGTGTGGTCCCAGTCTCCCCACTGAGCCCACATCATACTCACTCTTAATAGGAGCCGGCCAGAATCCGAAAAAAATCCCTATGACTCTAATGGGAATCAACCCACGACCATCCAGTCCAAAATCCAAGGCACCGACCACCATGGTGGCTGGTTGATACAGAAAAAACTTCATTTAGATGCATACATTGTTCAGTTACAGCAATACTAGGCTAGATCCTAAGATATATGACGTCTTTCCACATAGGCAATGACGTTAAACTCTGTTGATGTTGCTTACAAGTTGGAATAAAGAAAACTGAATGTGCAGCAGATCAGCATAGATATGTGTGTTTTTGCATCGCTGTTTAGAGATAAACATCTTCTATTACTGACATCTTTGGTTAATGATATGTTCATGAATAGCAACCTTGGATAGCACTTTTCCTCTCTCAGTCATGAAGTATTTTGTCTTGTTGGGTTTTTAGTGATTCATTATGGAAAGTTGTCACTTAATGCCGTTAAAAGTTGGTCTACTTACATGCTTTATCTACCGTTAGCTTCCAGCCATATAATTGTTGATTAAAATGCACTATTGAACATCAAAATTTCAATTCTTAGTTTATTTTGATATAAGAATTGTGTAGTCTGGTAACAGGACGAAAAGATAACCACCATTGAAGCTGTATGAGAAAGCACAAAATGTCCTCCATTTTGGATGAAACAGCTGATTCCGTTGCAGCTTCGTGGTGCTTTCTTTACGGTCCCCGCAATATGCAAATAAAGGAAGATGTGTGCGTGAGAGAGTGCAGTCGTCAGAGAGAGAGTCAGTGTCAGCTGGTAATCAGAGAGAGAAAGTACAGGATGAAATAAAAGAAGATTCCTAGCGACTGTCTTCCCTGAGTCTCCTGTTGCCTGGTTGATGTGCATTGTTCCACGCTTTCCCTCCCTGCCTTTATCTGGCTACTGGCACTCATCACACACCACACACACACACACACACACACACACACACACACACACACACACACAACACACACACACACACACACACACAACACACACACATACACACACACACACACACATACACACATACTTACATACGCATATAAAACGACGCACGCGTCCGTATGCACCTCTGTCCACACACGCACATGCATGCCACACACACAAACAAACACACACACGCACACACACACACACACACACACACACACACCGCACGCGCGCGCCGCGCCACCACACACACACACACACACACACACACACATTAACACACGCACACACATACACATACGCACGCGCGCACACACACACACACACACACACACACACACACACACACACACACACACACACACCACACACACACACTGATAATAGGTAGGCCCTGCACATGTGGTCACGCGTTTTCCCCAGAGAGCAAAAGCTCGAATTTCACGCAGAGGAATCTGCTGCGACATAAAGTGATATAAAATCACACACACACCACACACACACACACACACACACACACACACACACACACACACACACACACACACACACACACTGAAATTATTATTCATTGAAATAATACAGCAAAGAACAGATTGTAAAATGGTTCTAATCTAAAAAAAAAATGTGTTTGTGAAAGCATACGTCAGTTTAAGAGTTATAGAAGCGTGATCAAATAAAGACAGCTTGAGGCATTATTTTTTATAATCCGATTACATGCTTTTATCACAAAATTTAGCAAGGATATGAAATGCTTATGTGGAAACAATCATATTTCAAATACACATATTGTACTTGAATGCAACACTTTAAAACCTTACTTACCAAAATTTCATAAAACTTTAATGAAACAAGTTTTAGAGAATATCAATCTAGTGTTCGCTATTACTAAAGGTTTATTGTTAAGTCCTTTAGAGCATTTGTTGTAGTGATAAAGGGTCGGATTGAGTCCTGTCCTACCCTGACTTTTACACAGTAACAGAGCCCTACGGCACCAAGAGTGCTGTACTGTATGCGTGCACACTGTACTAGTATCTTTGATATGCGTGGCGCAGGACTTGTGGCGACACCACAGCCCCTTGAAGAGTGCCTTTTCTTCTGTATGATGCATCACAGCAAAGTGCAGGGACTCGGCCACATGCACACACACAATAAAACACATTCACAAACACGAGCCCGCGTTTGCGTGTGTGCACATACCCCCTCCCCCCCCCCCCCCCCCCCCCCCCCCCCCCCCCCCCCCCAAGCAGGCGCATTTTTCTCGAAAAAAAAGTGACAAAGGGCCTGTCTGAGTCCCGTCCTACCGACTTTTGCACAGTAACAGAACCCATGGCACCAAGAGTGTGCTGTACTGTATGCAATCAGTGCAGTGTACTACAACAGCAACATTGGAGAGTGGATTCAAACAACAGTTGGAGTAAGGCAGGGCTGTCTACTCTCACCCACACTTTTCAACATCTTCCTTGAGATAATCATGGCTGATGCACTGGAACACCATAAAGGATTAGTCAGCATTGGTGGCAGAACGATCACAAACTTCCGCTTCGCAGATGACATTGGCAGACTAGCAGGATCAGAACAGGAGCTTGCCAGTCTAACAGAACACCTGAACAAGGCCTCTAAAACATATGGCATGGAAATCAGTGCAGAGAAGACCGAACTGATGACAAATAACACCAAAGGCATCAGCATTGATATCAGGGTCAATGACCAGAAGCTGGAAACGGTTCAAAGCTTCAAGTACTTGGGAGCCGTTGTATCAGACAAGAGGCCAAGCCAGAGGTAGTATGCAGGATTGCACAGACAATAACAGCACTGCCAAAACTGAACATCAACTGGAAAGATAAAAATGTTTCACTCAAGTCCAAGATCAGACTAATGCGCTCCCTTGTCATATCTATTTTCCTGTACGCCTGTGAATCGTGGACCCTGACTGCAGATTTGGAGAGAAGAGTACAGGCGGTAGAGATGAGACTCCTTGGCATCTCCTACTGAGGTAAGGCAATGCAAGGTAAATTATTTCATTTCGCTAATAACGAATAAGCACTCGTGTGCTTCTTTTGCATCCAGTCCCGCCATTATCAGGGATAAGATCAGATAAAAAAAGCTCCTGTAACTAAACAACCACAATAATAATGATTTTAATATCTAGAACAAGAAACCATATCAAGTAGTAAAACAACAAGGATAATACAGAATTAAATATAAGGAATTAAAGCTAAAATAAGAAATAATTAAAGAAATTGCATCATTCAGAGCAAACAGAAAATAGTATCACATGATGATTATGATTAATAAAAAGTGAAGAATTGCATAACTGGAATCCAACAAACCATTGGTCCCTACGAAAAGCTTATATCAATCGTAAAAAGCGTAAGCTGAAATGGTACGGGCATGTAACAAGATCAAAATAATGGCTTTGCAAAAACAATACTGCAAGACACTGTCCAAGGAGGAAGAAAAAGAGGCAGAAGAAGGAAGATATGGGAGGAGAACATCAGCAAATGGACAGGCCTAGAACTCAACCAAATTTTGAGAAAGGCAGAACAGAGTGAGGAATGGAGAGAATTGATCGTCAAATTTTCAGGGGTGCCCCCACGGTTGCCAGACTAAGGGATAGATAGAGAGAGAAATAGATAGATTTATAGACGATTTTTCCTATCAGACGAATATATATGGTACATGGATCAGTATAGTAAATATATTCTTTACACAATAGGATTTTTTTTAAATGTGTGGAAAAACAAAATTACTCTTGATGTACATCGGTTCAGCTATGCTGTTCAAAGAAAGCTTGAGGCCATGTATAAAACATTCTGGAACTACCAGAAGAAACAGTTTGCAAACCTAAATTTTAATGGTTTTGCTACCAAAGAGTACAGATTTATACCCTATTTAATAAGCTATGAAACCGAACCCCTACACGGCTTTCTTTGAAATGTGGCTGAAGTCGTCAGGATGGAGTGCCGGAGAAAGGGCCCCCAAACCCTGCCCGGAGAGCACTCTGTCACCTGACGGCGGAGTGAGGGCTTGTTTTTCTGCCGGCAGGTTTTCTGAGCCGGGTGCAGCAGTTTCTGCAGGAACGGTTTTTAACAGTTCCTTTGATTAGTTTTGATTAGTTTGGGTGCCCATGTGTGCAGGTGTTTGTAAGGGGGGGGGGGGGGGGGGGGTGGAGACAGTGGCCTGCTGCTGCTGTTGATGGTAGAAAGTTGCCCCAGAGTGGAAACAGACATGGAGAGGAGAGAAAGGAGGGGGATGTGGATTTGGCGTGCATTAGAGAGGTTTATATGGGCAGAGCAAGAGCAAGAAAAAGCTTTACATACAGCAGCAGGTCTGCGTTGGTAGTGTGCCGTTCTGATTGGTGGTTATTTCAGGGGAAGGCGGGGCTGAAAACAGCCCCTTCAGTCACATCTTTGCCAAACAATGCACCTTCATGTCCTCAGGGGGGGGGGGGGGGGGGGGTATGCCGGGCCTGTGCCACGGCTTGTGTTTGTGTATGTGTTTGTAAGCCCGCATGTGGCGGGGACCCTGCACTTTGATGTGGTCATCATATTGTCTATATTGTCATTATTATTGTGCTCACCCCTTGTTTTTGTTTCCTACACTGTACCAGCTTTCCATCCCACAAACTAGCTTTCTTACATTCTTGGGGTTGTGGTGTCGCCACCAGTCCGGCACCATGTGTATCAAAGATACTAGTAGAGGGTGCATGCATGCAGTACAGCACAGTCTTGATGCCCTTGGGTCTGTTACCGTGCAAAAGTGGGGGCAGGGCGGAGCTGAAAACGGCTCTTTCGATCACATCTCTGCCAGAAAACACATGTTTTGGTCTTCAAGGGGTTGTGTATCCGTGCGCGCACGCCCGCACGCTTGTTTTTGTGTGTGCGTTTGTTTGTATGCGGGTATGTGGTGGGGACCCTGCATTTTGGTGTAGTGTATCATATTGTTGTATATTGCCATTATCATTGCGCGCACTGCAACGTTTTTGTTGCCTACACTGTACCAGCTTTCCTTCCGACAAGTCCGGCCCCACACATATCGGAGATATTAGCAGAGGATGCATGCATGCAGTACGACACAGTCTTGGTGCCCTGGGGTCTGTTACTGTGCAAAAGTTGGGG
>JASPKP010003551.1:12500-17500 GCA_030674155.1 Stramonita haemastoma
ACACACAACACGTTCCGCGGTTTGAAAGTGTAGGTCATTGTGTGCCGGTAGAACGTACGACATGTGTGTGTGTGTTTGTGTGTGTGTGTTGTTGTTGTTGTTGTTGTTGTAGTTTAATTCAAAGTCTATTCACTTGGTGATATTAGACTAAACAAAGAAACAAACAAAAAAACCTACCATAAAACATTTACAGAAGACTTGGAAATAATTCTAGCAACATCAGTAAGTAACTGTTTTCTCGAAACTATGTTCAATGGTTCCCTTTGAATTTCAACGCCATTTTGTTTGTAAATTGAATTTAAAACGGAACATTGAAAAAGAATATGTTCACAAGATAATGGCTCAAAACAAGAGCAAGTTACATTACGGGAATATTGGGTCTTCCAAGAATTCAATCGCAACTTATAAATGATGTAAGTAATATGTCTTGGACAGCCTAAAATTTCTAATTTTCCATGGAAGTTATTCTTATGTACATGATTTTCCAATAATGAAATGATTTCATGACAATCATTTTTAAGTTATGAACTGGATAATCTCTATTTGCACCTTGTTTCGCAAGATTATCTGCTATTTCATTCCAGTATATTCCGCAGTGTGTGTGTGTGTGTTTGTGTGTGTGTGTGTGTGTGTGTGTGTGTGTGTGTGTGTGTGTGTGTGTGTGTGTGTGTGTGTGTGTGTGTGTGTGTGTGTAAATGTTTGTGTGTGTGTAAATGTTTGTGTGTGTGTAAGTGTGCGTGAGTGTGTAAGTGTGTGTGTGTGTGCGCTCGCGCGCGTGCGGGCGTGTGTGTTGCGTGTGCGTGTGTGCATGCACACAGAGATAAGTAGAGTTCTGACTGACCAGATGTTGACAATTTATTTTTTAATGGAATTCAGAATCTCTGATCACAGATATCTAGCACACCACCACCATCAGAGCCTTCTGACAGTGGAAAGCAAAACACAAGGAAATATGACAATGATCTTACTGGATACCAAAAACTCAACAACGTGCAACAAAAAAAACTGTTCCCTGGAATATTCAATTATTGTCTGTTTGTAGGAAGCAACAACCTTGCTTAGCTTTTCTGTCCTAACGCAGAAACTCAGATGCACTATGCTCAAGAAAAAAAAAGAACAACACCACCAAAAAACAAAATCCCACAAATGCAATGAAAAAAGTTTAGTTAACCCAATAACATCTACGTAAAGATTTGATTATCTTTCTAAAATCCAATCACACAACTCTACTGTCGAAACAAAGTTGAGGAAACTTGTATGGAGAACAGGCATGCGGAATGCAGGGAGCTGACTGGAACTCAGGAATAAAGGTGCCACCGAGGTACAATGACATGGAATTGGTGGTTGAATGAGTCAGTACACCAGACACTAGAGCGACCAAAAACACAGACGAATGAAACAATCAATGAATACTAAAGAATGCATGTATTGTCTATACACATCATACAATCTAGATGGCTGGCTGGAAGGACTGGAAGAAAACTACTAGTAACATCACGAGGGAAAAAATAGAAATGTTTCATTCTTTTTGAAAATGTTCATTTTGAATTATTTGAAATTTTCGATCATCATTATAACAATTAAAAAAAAACCCTCTACCGTCAAAAGGAAGTAGAAAAATGCTATGTTAAAAAAAAGAAAGTCAAATATATAAAACACAACTTACCCTTTTTTGTTAAGTTTCCCAATTTGATAGCCTGGGATAAACTTTAAGAAAATAAAACACGCACACAACTGTTTTCTTTAGTTGCCTAGTCTGCAAAAATCCTTGGAGTCTTTTTAACAAAACGTCAACTCGGTAGCTCCAAAGACTTGGCTGTTGTGTCCTTTCTCTCGAAGGTTCTGCTTTTAGTAGTTACTTTTTACAAGTGACAGCCCTGACGAATAAACAACATTCGGTGTCCTACTTTACCCTTTTGGAGCAGTCACGCTTGCCAAATTCCCCATCAAAGGTAAATGGCAGTAACTCTAAGTTGTTGCTAAATCCGGACAAACACAAGTCAGTGATGCATTGAAAAAAGGCAAGATTTGACATACATGCATCAACGTTTTTGATGATGCATCAATCATTTTAACTGCCTGTTTTTGGAGATATGGTTTGCACGTGGTCATAATATCTCTCTTTTCTCTCGAAACCGAGCGAGTTAAAATATAATGGCTTTGCATAGTGTTTACTTGTGGAAAAAAATTTACGAAGAATTTGCTAGCGAGAAAAAACCAACAGAAATTGAGCTTTCTTCTTCCAGACCCCACCCCCCTTCCACTCCCCACCAAAAAATCAAACCAAAAACAAGAAAAAACAAACAAACAAAAAAAAACTAAGCAAAAAAACCGACACATCCAAGTAAAAAAAGCAGGTGAGCTTCTGTAAGTATCTGACTATTTCCACACCAACTTTATCTACAAACAAAATCAGACCTAGGCTAGCATTTTTTCTTCTAGGATTAAAATACAGATACAACCCCCCCCCCCCTCGCTTCATTCAGCCCAACAACTTAATAAAGCATAAACACACAAAAAAACAACAAGACAAACTGAGCGACGTAACAACATCGACGCAAAAAAAAGACATAATAACCCATCATTCTGACAGTACAGCAAGATCACACTCAAGTCACAACGAAACAGGAAAATAAGAGACATTCTTGCATTCTCTTTTTTTTGTTTTTCTTCTCTAAACTACAGACATATAACGCACAGTTTAGGCTTACCTTCTTGTCCTTTATTTTTTATTCAAAGCAACACCTTTGGCGTTCAATCGGTGTGGCTGTTTATGATGTAGAGCTGTGGAGCTCACATAAAGGGGAAGAAGGAATGAAAATGCAGATGTTGCTAACTGGTCAAGGACAAACGCCCATTGAACGAGTCAAGCCTCTGGTACAAATGTCTCCACATCACTGCACCCTCCTACCTCTGTGAATATCTTCACCAGCACACTCCCTCACTTTTCTTTTTTTTTTTTCTTTTTTTTTTAGGACTAAAAAATGGTATAAAAGAGAGAGAGAGAGAGAGAAAGAATTCCCTCCACTCTACCGAATATACTATAATGTGACGCTCCACCACGAAATGAGTTAGCTTAGCACATAACCCACTTTTCTACTAGGAGCCATTTTAGGCAGGTGGGGGGTGAGGTTGTTGATTTTGAGATTTTTGATGGATTATAAAACAATAGCACCTATTCTACCTTCTAGAGAAATACCAAGGCATAATATTGCAATTATATATAGTGTTTCCTTTTGTCTTAAAACATGTTTTGATAATAGCCAAGCCCTCATTCTGATCACCTTATAGGAAACTAAACTTGTCAATTTCTCATTTTGTCATTTCCTGCAGTCTGTCATTTCAATTTGTAATACCTTTTGATAGAATTGTTCGATTTTCAATCTGTTTCTTGTATTGTATAGCAATTTCATTGCCCATTAATAACGTACCAATAACTAAAAATTGACTCCCGGTAAAATGCGACTCCTTATATGGTGGAGCGTCGTCACATATGCATACAAACTCCTAGATTCAAACGATGTTATCGTCAGCCGTTCCTCTTTCTCTGTTTCTGGTCCACTGACCTGAAATAACCCCCTACCCTCCCTTCAATAAAAACCTACCTATGACATTTAAATGAGACATTAAGATTCACATGATATGTTTCAGGTTTGAATCTGGTTCAAGAGGAATGTTTTTCCTCTGGGGTTAATTACCATCAGTGCCGACTCCACTCTCCCTAAAAGTGATTCGGATGAGACTATAAACCGAGGTCCCTTGTGTGAACGCACGCAGAACATCTTGCGCACACGTTAAATCTTGTTGCGCTTTTTGGAAGAATAGGTCATTGTGTGCCGGTGGCAGCGGATGTCAAAATTGATAAAACTGCATACACACTTGATGTAAAAGAGCGCATGAGAGATTGTTCCATAAGCCTAGAAATAAAATAATAAATAAAGAAAAGATTATACAGAGAAACAAACAAATAAAATAAATGAATAAGTAAATAGATAATAAACCCAGCCTCAAAACCTACTTATTTTCCCAGCTTGACAGTCTTCCCTGACGTTTCATCTTATAATCTGTTCTTGACTTCAACAACCGAAACCCCCTTCACCTTGCCAATGTGTATTCCCTTCATGTGTGTGTGTGTGTGTGTGTGTGTGTGTGTGTGTGTGTGTGTGTGTGTGTGTGTGTGTGTGTGTGTGTGTGTGTGTGTGTGTGTGTGTGTGGTGTGTGTGTGTGTGTGTGTGTGTGTGTGTGTGTGTGTGTGTGTGTATGTCTTGTGTGTGTTGTGTGTGTGTATGTGTGTGTGTGTGTTATGTGTGTGTGTGTATGTGTGTGTGTGTTTAAATTTGCTAAAATTATTTCTGTGATTAGTCGCATAGTTATGTAAGAATAGACTAAATGTAGGCGCTTTGATTTTTTTGTACTAGATATAGCCCTATATAAATTCCACGCATAATTACTATCACCATGATGATGATGATGATGATGATGATGATGATGATGATGATGATGATGATCATCATCATCATCATCATCATCATCATCATCATCATCATCATCATCATCATCATCATCATCATCATCACCACCACCATCATTAATCCTATTAGTATGATGATGATGGTGATGATGATGATGATGATGATGATGATGATGATGATGATGATGATGATGATGATGATGATGATGATGACGATGTGTGTGTGTGTGTGTGTGTGTGTGTGTGTGTGTGTGTGTGTGTGTGTGTGTGTGTTGTGTTGTGTGTGTATGTGTGTGTGTGTGTGCGCGCGCGCATTGTGTATGTTTCGCAGCTAGTAGTCAATTTTCAATCAGTTGTGCAGTCCCTCTGTTTAGGTGACTGATGTCTTTTGTCACACCTGTTTAAAGATTTAGAAAATAATTCTGTATAAAAACGTTTCGCACAGAATAAGGAATAAGTCTCAAAGTGACTGAAATAAGAATGCTTCATTTTACCCTGTCATTTGCCCAGTGGAGTGTAAACGTGTGCT
>JASPKP010003552.1:0-15000 GCA_030674155.1 Stramonita haemastoma
ATACATACTCTCCCGCCATCATGGATAGCTGGCGCCGGATTTGTGGCGACGAAACAGCCAACAAGAGCTAAAAGGGTCAGTTTGTCGAGGGAAAGCTGGTAGGGTACGCGACAAAAAGCAAGCATGGGCAGAAGAATTTGACCCTTACAGCATATGATGCACCACATCAAAGTGCAGGGCCCCCGCACATGCGCGCACACACCACACATGACAAACACCGTGCGCGCGCGCGCGCTCGCACGCATACCACCCCTGCCGAAAAGTGCCTTTTTAGGCAAAGGCACCAAAGAGCCGTTTAGCCCGTCGGACCCGACTTTGCACGTAAAAGACCCCACGCACCAGGACAGTACGGCCTGTATGCTACACTCTCTCCCGCCACATGGATATGCGTGGCGCCGGATTTGTGGCGCGAAAAGCAACAAGAGCTAAAAGGGTCAGTTTGTCGGAGGAAACTGTAAGGGTAGGACAAACAAGCACTGGGCAGAGATATGACCATCACGCATATGACCAGCCGTGGCGGGCCCGACCACAGCCACACAAACCAAAGCGAAACCAGTGAGCCGGCGGCTCCGCAAAAACACCCTGCAGAATAACTCCTTTAGGCAAGCACAAAGGCCGTTCCCCCGCCGGACCCCGATTTTGACGGAAAACCAACACCACGGCAGTCGGCCTGCGCTACCACCCCTGATTCAGATCTTTCCGCCACATGGATATGCGTGGCGCCGGATTTGTGGCGACGAAACAGCCACAAGAGCTAAAGGGTCAGTTTGTCGGAGGAAATGGAAGGGTACGCGACAAAAAGCAAGCACTGGGCAGAGAATTATGACCCTATCAAGCAATTGATGCACATACAAGTGCAGGGCCCCGCCACATGGCGCCACAACCAAACACTGACAAAACCAGTGCGCGCCGCGCGCTCGACGCATACCCCCCCCTCCGAAAAAGCTGCCCTTTTGGCCAAGAGGGCACCCAAAGAGCGTTTGCAGCCGTCGGACCCGATTTTGCACGGTAAAAGACCACGCACCAGGACAGACGGCACTGTATGCATACACCTCTCCCGCCATCATGGATATGCGTGGCGCCGGATTTGTGGCGACGAAACAGCCAACAAGAGCTAAAGGGTCGTTTGTCGAGGGAAAGCTGGTAAGGGTACGCGACAAAAGCAAGCACTGGGCAGAAGAATTATGACCCTATACAGCAATATGATGCACCACATCAAAGTGCAGGGCCCCGCCAATGCGCGCAACAAACCAACAACACTGACAAAACCAGTGCGGCGCGGCAGCGGCTCGCACGCAATAACACCCCGCCAGAGAAAAAGCTGCCCTTTTAGGCCAAGAGGGCACCCAAAGAGCCGTTGCAGCCCCGTCGGACCACCACACTTTTGCACGGTAAAAGACCCCACGCACCAGGACAGTACGGCACTGTATGCATACACTCTCTCCCGCCTCATTGGATATGGTGGCGCCGAGATTTGTGCGCCGAGACAGCCAACAAGAGCTAAAAGGGTCAGTTGTCGGAGGAAAGCTGGTAAGGGTACGCGACAAAAAGCAAGCACTGGGCAGAAGAATATGACCCTATTCAGCAATATGAGCACCACATCAAAGTGCAGGGCCCCCGCCACATGGCGCGCACACAAACCAACACACTGACACACAAGTTGAGCGCGCGCAGCGCGCCGCACATGCATACCCCCCCCTGCCGAAAAAGCTGCCCTTTTAGGCCAAGAGGGCACCAAAGAGCCGTTTGCAGCCCCGTCGGACCCCGCCAACTTTTGCACGTTAAAAGACCCCACAAAGCCAGGACAGTCACGGCACTGATCTACACTCTCTAACCCGCCATCAGGATATGCGTAGGCGACGGATTTGTGGCGACGAAACAGCCAACAAGAGCTGAAAAGGGTCAGTTTGGTCGGAAGGAAAGGGTAAGGGTACGCGACAAAAAGCAAGCACTGGGCGAAGAATTAGTGACCTATAAAGCAATATGATGCACCACATCAAAGTGCAGGGCCCCGCACATGCGCGCACACAAACCAACACATGACAAACACCAGTGCGCGCGCGCGCGCTCGCACGCATACCCACCCCCCCCGAAAGCTGCCTTTAGGCCAAGAGGCACAAGAGCCGTTTCAGCCCGTCGGACCCGACTTTTGCACGTAAAGACCACAGCACCAGGACAGTACGGCACTGTATGCATACACTCTCTCCCGCACATGGATATGCGTGGCGCCGGATTTGTGGCGACGAAACAGCCAACAAGACTAAAAGGGTCAGTTTGTCGGAGGAAAGGGTAAGGTACGCGACAAAAGCAAGCACTGGCAGAAGAATTATGACCTACAGCATATGATCACCACATCAAGTGCAGGCCCGCAATGCGCGCACACAAACCAACACATGACAAAACAGTGCGCGCGCGCGCGCTCGCACGCATACCCACCCCCCTCGAAAAAGCTGCCCTTTTAGGCCAAGAGGGCACCAAGAGCGTTGCAGCCCGTCGGACCGATTTGCACGGTAAAGACCCCACAGACAGGACGTACGGCACTGTACCTCTCGCCAATGGATTGCGGCGGATGTGGCGACGAAACAGCAAAGCTAAAGGGTCAGTTGTCGGGGAGTGTAGGTACGCACAAACAGCAGCGAGATAGCTATACGCAATATGTGCACACCAGAGGCCCCGCCCTGCGCGCACAACACAACTGACAACACCAGTGCGCGGCGCGTCCACTACCCCTCGAAAAACGCCCTTTTAGGCAAGGGGCACCAAGGCCGTCACCCGCGACCGACTTTGCCGGTAAGACCACAGACCGAAGTCGCCTGACTAACTCTCCCAAGATATCGGCCGGATTGTGCGACAAACCAACAGGCTAAGGTCGTTGTCGGAGAAAGTGGTAGGTACCGAAAAAAGCAGCAGAGATTGACCCATACGCATGATGACCCATCAAGTGCGGGCCCGCAATCGCCACAAACCAACACATGCAACACATGCGCGCGCGCGCGCCGCAGCTACCCCCTCAAAGCTGCTTTAGGCAGAGGCACCCAAAGCCGTTGCCCGTCGGACCGATTTGCGGTAAGACCACAGCCAGACAGTACGCATGTACCCTATACAGCAATATGATGCACCACATCAAAGTGCAGGGCCCCCGCCACATGCGCGCACACAAACCAACACACTGACAAACACCAGTGGCGCGCGCGCCGCTCGCACGCATACCCACCCCCCTGCCGAAAAAGCTGCCCTTTTAGGCCAAGAGGGCACCCAAAGAGCCGTTTGCAGCCCCGTCGGACCCGACTTTTGCACGGTAAAAGACCCCACAGCACCAGGACAGTACGGCACTGTATGCATACACTCTCTCCCGCCATCATGGATATGCGTGGCGCCGGATTTGTGGCGACGAAACAGCCAACAAGAGCTAAAAGGGTCAGTTTGTCGGAGGGAAAGCTGGTAAGGGTACGCGACAAAAAGCAAGCACTGGGCAGAAGAATTATGACCCTATACAGCAATATGATGCACCACATCAAAGTGCAGGGCCCCCGCCACATGCGCGCACACAAACCAACACACTGACAAACACCAGTGCGCGCGCGCCGCGCGCTCGCACGCATACCCACCCCCTGCCGAAAAAGCTGCCCTTTTAGGCCAAGAGGGCACCCAAAGAGCCGTTTGCAGCCCCGTCGGACCCCGACTTTTGCACGGTAAAAGACCCCACAGCACCAGGACAGTACGGCACTGTATGCATACACTCTCTCCCGCCATCATGGATATGCGTGGCGCCGGATTTGTGGCGACGAAACAGCCAACAAGAGCTAAAAGGGTCAGTTTGTCGGAGGGAAAGCTGGTAAGGGTACGCGACAAAAAGCAAGCACTGGGCAGAAGAATTATGACCCTATACAGCAATATGATGCACCCATCAAAGTGCAGGGCCCCCGCCACATGCGCGCACACAAACCAACACACTGACAAACACACCAGTGCGCGCGCGCGCGCGCGCTCGCACGCATACCCACCCCCTGCCGAAAAAGCTGCCCTTTTAGGCCAAGAGGGCACCCAAAGAGCCGTTTGCAGCCCCGTCGGACCCCGACTTTTGCACGGTAAAAGACCCCACAGCACCAGGACAGTACGGCACTGTATGCATACACTCTCTCCCGCCATCATGGATATGCGTGGCGCCGGATTTGTGGCGACGAAACAGCCAACAAGAGCTAAAAGGGTCAGTTTGTCGGAGGGAAAGCTGGTAAGGGTACGCGACAAAAAGCAAGCACTGGGCAGAAGAATTATGACCCTATACAGCAATATGATGCACCACATCAAAGTGCAGGGCCCCCGCCACATGCGCGCACACAAACCAACACACTGACAAACACCAGTGCGCGCGCGCGCGCGCGCTCGCACGCATACCACCCCCCTGCCGAAAAGCTGCCCTTTTAGGCCAAGAGGGCACCCAAAGAGCCGTTTGCAGCCCCGTCGGACCCCGACTTTTGCACGGTAAAAGACCCCACAGCACCAGGACAGTACGGCACTGTATGCATACACTCTCTCCCGCCATCATGGATATGCGTGGCGCCGGATTTGTGGCGACGAAACAGCCAACAAGAGCTAAAGGGTCAGTTTGTCGGAGGGAAAGCTGGTAAGGGTACGCGACAAAAAGCAAGCACTGGGCAGAAGAATTATGACCCTATACAGCAATATGATGCACCACATCAAAGTGCAGGGCCCCCGCCACATGCGCGCACACAAACCAACACACTGACAAACACCATGCGCGGCGCGCGCGCGCTCGCACGCATACCCCCCCCCCTGCCGAAAAAGCTGCCCTTTTAGGCCAAGAGGGCACCAAAGAAGCCGTTTGCAGCCCGTCGGACCCCGACTTTTGCACGGTAAAAGACCCCACAGCACCAGGACAGTACGGCACTGTATGCATACACTCTCTCCCGCCATCATGGATATGCGTGGCGCCGGATTTGTGGCGACGAAACAGCCAACAAGAGCTAAAAGGGTCAGTTTGTCGGAGGGAAAGCTGGTAAGGGTACGCGACAAAAAGCAAGCATGGCAGAAAATTATGACCCTATACAGCAATATGATGCACCACATCAAAGTGCAGGGCCCCCGCCACATGCGCGCACACAAACCAACACACTGACAAACACCAGTGCGCGCGCGCGCGCGCGTCGCACGCATACCCACCCCTGCCGAAAAAGCTGCCCTTTTAGGCCAAGGCACCCAAAGAGCCGTTTGCAGCCCCGTCGGACCCGACTTTTGCACGGTAAAAGACCCACAGCACCAGGACAGTACGGCACTGTATGCATACACTCTCTCCCGCCATCATGGATATGCGTGGCGCCGGATTTGTGGCGACGAAACAGCCAACAAGAGCTAAAAGGGTCAGTTTGTCGGAGGGAAAGCTGGTAAGGGTACGCGACAAAAAGCAAGCACTGGGCAGAAGAATTATGACCCTATACCAGCAATATGAATGCACCACATCAAAGTGCAGGGCCCCCGCCACATGCGCGCACACAAACCAACACACTGACAAACAGCCAGTGCGCGCGACGCCGCGCACTCATGCACGCATACCCACCCCCCTGCCGAAAAAGCTGCCCTTTAGGCCAAGAGGGCACCCAAAGAGCCGTTTGCAGCCCCGTCGGACCCCGACTTTTGCACGGTAAAAGACCCACAGCACCAGGACAGTACGGCACTGATGCATACACTCTCTCACCCCGCCATCATGGATATGCGGGCGCCGGATTGTGGCGACGAAACAGCCAACAAGAGCTAAAAAGGGTCAGTTTGTCGGAGGAAAGCTGGTACAGAGGTACGCGACACAAAAGCAAGCACTGGGCAGAAGAATTAGTGACCCTAATACAGCAATATGATGCACCACATCAAAGTGCAGGGCCCCCGCCACAATCGCGCGCACACAAACCAACACACTGACAAACCACCAGTGCGCGCCGCGCGCGGCTCGCACGCATACCCACACCCCCCGCCGAAAAAGCTGCCCTTAGGCCAGAGAGGCACCCAAAGAGCACGTTGCAGCCCCGTCGGAAACCGACTTTTGCACGGTAAAAGACCCACGCACCAGACAGTACGGCACTGTATGCATACACTCTCCCCCACATGGATAGCTGGCGCCGGATTGTGGCACGAAACAGCCAACAAGAGCTAAAGGGTCAGTTTGTCGGAGGGAAAGCTGGTAAGGGTACGCGACAAAAAGCAAGCACTGGCAGAAGAATATGACCCTATACAGCAATATGATGCACCACATCAAAGTGCAGGGCCCCCGCCACATGCGCGCACACAAACCAACACACCATGACAAACACCAGTGCGCGCGCGCTGCGCCGCTCGCACGCATACCCACCCCCCTGCCGAAAAAGCTGCCCTTTTAGGCCAAGAGGGCACCCAAAGAGCCGTTGCAGCCCCGTCGCCCCGACTTTTGCACGTAAAAGACCCCACAGCCCAGGACAGTACGGCACTGTATGCATACACTCTCTCCCGCATCAGGTATGCGTGGCCCGGATTGTGCGACGACAGCCACAAGAGCTAAAAGGTCATTTGTCGGAGGAAAGCTGGTAAGTCGCACAAAAACACACTGGGCAGAAGAATTATGACCCATACAGCAATATGATCACCACATCAAAGTGCAGGGCCCCCGCCACATGCGCGCACACAAACCAACACACTGACAAACACCATGCGCGCGCGCGCGCTCGCACGCATACCCACCCCCCCGAAAAAGCTGCCTTTAGGCCAAGAGGCACCCAAAGAGCCGTTGCAGCCCCGTCGGACCCCGACTTTTGACGTAAAGACCCCACAGCACCAGACAGTACGGCACTGATGCATACACTCTCCCGCCACATGATATCGGCGCCGGATTGTGGCGACGAAACAGCCAACAGACTAAAGGGTCATTGTCGAGGAAACTGGTAAGGTACGCGACAAAAGCAGCACTGGCAAAGAATATGCCCATACAGCAATATGATGCACCACATCAAAGTGCAGGCCCCCCCACATGCGCGCACACAAACCACACACGACAACACCAGGCGCGCGCGCGCGCTCGCACGCATACCACCCCCTCCGAAAAAGCTGCCCTTTTAGGCCAAGAGGCACCCAAAAGCCGTGCAGCCCCGTCGGACCCCGACTTTTGCACGGAAAAGACCCCACAGCACCAGGACAGTACGGCACTGTATGCATACACCTCTCCCGCCATCATGGATATGCGTGGCGCCGGATTTGTGGCACGAACAGCCAACAAGAGCTAAAGGTCATTTGTCGGGAAAGCTGGAAGGTACGCGACAAAACAAGCGGCAGAAGAATTATGACCCTAACAGCATATGATCCCACATCAAAGTGCAGGGCCCCCGCCACATCGCGCACACAAACAACACACGACAAACCCATGCGCGCGCGCCGCTCGCACGCATACCCACCCCCCTGCCGAAAAAGCTGCCCTTTAGGCCAAGGGCACCCAAGAGCCGTTGCAGCCCCGTCGGACCCCGACTTTTGCACGGTAAAAGACCCCACAGCACCAGGACAGTACGGCACTGTATGCATAACACTCTCTCCCGCCATCATGGATATGCGTGGCGCCGGATTTGTGGCGACGAAACAGCCAACAAGAGCTAAAAGGGTCAGTTTGTCGGAGGGAAAGCTGGTAAGGGTACGCGACAAAAAGCAAGCACTGGGCAGAAGAATTATGACCCTATACAGCAATATGATGCACCACATCAAAGTGCAGGGCCCCCGCCACATGCGCGCACACAAACCAACACACTGACAAACACCAGTGCGCGCGCGCGCGCGCTCGCACGCATACCCACCCCCCTGCCGAAAAAGCTGCCCTTTTAGGCCAAGAGGGCACCCAAAGAGCCGTTTGCAGCCCCGTCGGACCCCGACTTTTGCACGGTAAAAGACCCCACAGCACCAGGACAGTACGGCACTGTATGCATACACTCTCTCCCGCCATCATGGATATGCGTGGCGCCGGATTTGTGGCGACGAAACAGCCAACAAGAGCTAAAAGGGTCAGTTTGTCGGAGGGAAAGCTGGTAAGGGTACGCGACAAAAAGCAAGCACTGGGCAGAAGAATTATGACCCTATACAGCAATATGATGCACCACATCAAAGTGCAGGGCCCCCGCCACATGCGCGCACACAAACCAACACACTGACAAACACCAGTGCGCGCGCGCGCGCGCTCGCACGCAACCCACCCCCCTGCCGAAAAAGCTGCCCTTTTAGGCCAAAGGGCACCCAAAGAGCCGTTTGCAGCCCCGTCGGACCCCGACTTTTGCACGGTAAAAGACCCCAAGCACCAGGACAGTACGGCACTGTATGCATACACCTCTCTCCCGCCATCATGGATATGCGTGGCGCCGGATTTGTGGCGACGAAACAGCCAACAAGAGCTAAAAGGGTCAGTTTGTCGGAGGAAAGCTGGTAAGGGTACGCGACAAAAAGCAAGCACTGGCAGAAGAATTATGACCCTATACAGCAATATGATGCACCACATCAAAGTGCAGGGCCCCGCCACATGCGCGCACACAAACCAACACACTGACAAACACCAGTGCGCGCGCGCGCGCGCCTCGCACGCATACCCACCCCCCTGCCGAAAAAGCTGCCCTTTTAGGCCAAGAGGGCACCCAAAGAGCCTTTTGCAGCCCGTCGGACCCCGACTTTGCACGGTAAAAGACCCACAGCACCAGGACAGTACGGCACTGTATGCATACACTCTCTCCCGCCATCATGGATATGCGTGGCGCCGGATTTGTGGCGACGAAACAGCAACAAGAGCTAAAAGGTCAGTTTGTCGAGGGAAAGCTGGTAAGGGTACGCGACAAAAAGCAAGCACTGGGCAGAAGAATATGACCCTATACAGCAATATGATGCACCACATCAAAGTGCAGGGCCCCCGCCACATGCGCGCACACAAACCAACACACTGACAAACACCAGTGCGCGCGCGCGCGCGCCTCGCACGCATACCCACCCCCCTGCCGAAAAAGCTGCCTTTAGGCCAAGAGGGCACCCAAGAGCCGTTTGCAGCCCCGTCGGACCCCGACTTTTGCACGGTAAAAGACCCCACAGCACCAGGACAGTACGGCACTGTATGCATACACTCTCTCCCGCCATCATGGATATGCGTGGGGCCGGATTTGTGGCGACGAAACAGCCAACAAGAGCTAAAAGGGTCAGTTTGTCGGAGGGAAAGCTGGTAAGGGTACGCGACAAAAAGCAAGCACTGGGCAGAAGAATTATGACCCTATACAGCAATATGATGCACCACATCAAAGTGCAGGGCCCCCGCCACATGCGCGCACACAAACCAACACACTGACAAACACCAGTGCGCGCGCGCGCGCGCGCTCGCACGCATACCCACCCCCCTGCCGAAAAAGCTGCCCTTTTAGGCCAAGAGGGCACCCAAAGAGCCGTTTGCAGCCCCGTCGGACCCCGACTTTTGCACGGTAAAAGACCCCACAGCACCAGGACAGTACGGCACTGTATGCATACACTCTCTCCCGCCATCATGGATATGCGTGGCGCCGGATTTGTGGCGACGAAACAGCCAACAAGAGCTAAAAGGGTCAGTTTGTCGGAGGGAAAGCTGGTAAGGGTACGCGACAAAAAGCAAGCACTGGGCAGAAGAATTATGACCCTATACAGCAATATGATGCACCACATCAAAGTGCAGGGCCCCCGCCACATGCGCGCACACAAACCAACACACTGACAAACACCAGTGCGCGCGCGCGCGCTCGCACGCATACCCACCCCCCTGCCGAAAAAGCTGCCCTTTTAGGCCAAGAGGGCACCCAAAGAGCCGTTTGCAGCCCCGTCGGACCCGACTTTTGCACGGTAAAAGACCCCACAGCACCAGGACAGTACGGCACTGTATGCATACACTCTCTCCCGCCATCATGGATATGCGTGGCGCCGGATTTGTGGCGACGAAACAGCCAACAAGAGCTAAAAGGGTCAGTTTGTCGGAGGGAAGCTGGTAAGGGTACGCGACAAAAAGCAAGCACTGGGCAGAAGAATTATGACCCTATACAGCAATATGATGCACCACATCAAAGTGCAGGGCCCCCGCCACATGCGCGCACACAAACCAACACACTGACAAACACCAGTGCGCGCGCGCGCGCGCGCCTCGCACGCATACCCACCCCCCTGCCGAAAAAGCTGCCCTTTTAGGCCAAGAGGGCACCCAAAGAGCCGTTTGCAGCCCCGTCGGACCCCGACTTTTGCACGGTAAAAGACCCCACAGCACCAGGACAGTACGGCACTGTATGCATACACTCTCTCCCCGCCATCATGGATATGCGTGGCGCCGGATTTGTGGCGACGAAACAGCCAACAAGAGCTAAAAGGGTCAGTTTGTCGGAGGGAAAGCTGGTAAGGGTACGCGACAAAAAGCAAGCACTGGGCAGAAGAATTATGACCCTATACAGCAATATGATGCACCACATCAAAGTGCAGGGCCCCCGCCACATGCGCGCACACACAACCAACACACTGACAAACACCAGTGCGCGCGCGCGCGCTCGCACGCATACCCACCCCCCTGCCGAAAAAAGCTGCCCTTTTAGGCCAATGAGGGCACCCAAAGAGCCGTTTGCAGCCCCGTCGGACCCCGACTTTTGCACGGTAAAAGACCCCACAGCACCAGGACAGTACGGCACTGTATGCATACACTCTCTCCCGCCATCATGGATATGCGTGGCGCCGGATTTGTGGCGACGAAACAGCCAACAAGAGCTAAAAGGGTCAGTTTGTCGGAGGGAAAGCTGGTAAGGGTACGCGACAAAAAGCAAGCACTGGGCAGAAGAATTATGACCCTATACAGCAATATGATGCACCACATCAAAGTGCAGGGCCCCCGCCACATGCGCGCACACAAACCAACACACTGACAAACACCAGTGCGCGCGCGCGCGCGCGCTCGCACGCATACCCACCCCCCTGCCGAAAAAGCTGCCCTTTTAGGCCAAGAGGGCACCCAAAGAGCCGTTTGCAGCCCCGTCGGACCCCGACTTTTGCACGGTAAAAGACCCCACAGCACCAGGACAGTACGGCACTGTATGCATACACTCTCTCCCGCCATCATGGATATGCGTGGCGCCGGATTTGTGGCGACGAAACAGCCAACAAGAGCTAAAAGGGTCAGTTTGTCGGAGGGAAAGCTGGTAAGGGTACGCGACAAAAAGCAAGCACTGGGCAGAAGAATTATGACCCTATACAGCAATATGATGCACCACATCAAAGTGCAGGGCCCCCGCCACATGCGCGCACACAAACCAACACACTGACAAACACCAGTCGCGCGCGCGCGCGCGCTCGCACGCATAACCCACCCCCCGTGCCGAAAAAGCTGCCCTTTTAGGCCAAGAGGGCACCCAAAGAGCCGTTTGCAGCCCCGTCGGACCCCGACTTTTGCACGGTAAAAGACCCCACAGCACCAGGACAGTACGGCACTGTATGCATACACTCTCTCCCGCCATCATGGATATGCGTGGCGCCGGATTTGTGGCGACGAAACAGCCAACAAGAGCTAAAAGGGTCAGTTTGTCGGAGGGAAAGCTGGTAAGGGTACGCGACAAAAAGCAAGCACTGGGCAGAAGAATTATGACCCTATACAGCAATATGATGCACCACATCAAAGTGCAGGGCCCCCGCCACATGCGCGCACACAAACCAACACACTGACAAACACCAGTGCGCGCGCGCGCGCTCGCACGCATACCCACCCCCCTGCCGAAAAAGCTGCCCTTTTAGGCCAAGAGGGCACCCAAAGAGCCGTTTGCAGCCCCGTCGGACCCCGACTTTTGCACGGTAAAAGACCCCACAAGCACCAGGACAGTACGGCACTGTATGCATACACTCTCTCCCGCCATCATGGATATGCGTGGCGCCGGATTGTGGCGACGAAACAGCCAACAAGAGCTAAAAGGGTCAGTTTGTCGGAGGGAAAGCTGGTAAGGGTACGCGACAAAAAGCAAGCACTGGGCAGAAGAATTATGACCCTATACAGCAATATGATGCACCACATCAAAGTGCAGGGCCCCCGCCACATGCGCGCACACAAACCAACACACTGACAAACACCAGTGCGCGCCGCGCGCGCTCCACGCATACCCACCCCCCTGCCGAAAAAAGCTGCCCTTTTTAGGCCAAGAGGGCACCCAAAGAGCCGTTTGCAGCCCCGTCGGACCCGACTTTGCACGGTAAAAGACCCCACAGCACCAGGACAGTACGGCACTGTTGCATACACTCTCCCCCGCCATCATGGATATGCGTGGCGCCGGATTTGTGGCGACGAAACAGCCAACAAGAGCTAAAAGGGTCAGTTTGTCGGAGGAAAGCTGGTAAGGGTACGCGACAAAAAGCAAGCACTGGGCAGAAGAATTATGACCCTATACAGCAATATGATGCACCACATCAAAGTGCAGGGCCCCCGCCACATGCCGCACACAAACCAACACACTGACAAACACCAGTGCGCGCGCGCGCGCCGCACGCATACCCACCCCCCTGCCGAAAAAGCTGCCCTTTTAGGCCAAGAGGCACCCAAAGAGCCGTTTGCAGCCCGTCGGACCCCGACTTTTGCACGGTAAAAGACCCCACAGCACCAGGACAGTACGGCACTGTATGCATACACTCTCCCCGCCATCATGGATATGGTGGCGCCGGATTTGTGGCGACGAAACAGCCAACAAGAGCTAAAAGGTCAGTTTGTCGGAGGAAAGCTGGTAAGGGTACGCGACAAAAAGCAACACTGGGCAGAAGAATTATGACCCTATACAGCAATATGTGCACCACATCAAAGTGCAGGGCCCCCCCACATGCGCGCACACAAACCAACACACTGACAAAACCAGTGCGCGCGGCGCGCGCTCGCACGCATACCCACCCCCCTGCCGAAAAAGCTGCCCTTTTAGGCCAAGAGGGCACCCAAAGAGCCGTTTGCAGCCCCGTCGGACCCCGACTTTTGCACGGTAAAAGACCCCACAGCACCAGGACAGTACGGCACTGTATGCATACACCTCTCCGCCATCATGGATATGCGTGGCGCCGGATTTGTGGCGACGAAACAGCCAACAAGAGCTAAAAGGGTCAGTTTGTCGGAGGGAAAGCTGGTAAGGGTACGCGACAAAAAGCAAGCACTGGGCAGAAGAATTATGACCTATACAGCAAATGATGCACCACATCAAAGTGCAGGGCCCCCGCCACATGCGCGCACACAAACCAACACACTGACAAACACCAGTGCGCGCGCGCGCGCTCGCACGCATACCCACCCCCCTGCCGAAAAAGTGCCCTTTTAGGCCAAGAGGGCACCCAAAGAGCGTTTGCAGCCCCGTCGGACCCCGACTTTTGCACGGTAAAAGACCCCACAGCACCAGGACAGTACGGCACTGTATGCATACACTCTCTCCCGCCATCATGGATATGCGTGGCGCCGGATTTGTGGCGACGAAACAGCCAACAAAGCTAAAGGGTCAGTTTGTCGGAGGGAAAGCTGGTAAGGGTACGCGACAAAAAGCAAGCACTGGGCAGAAGAATTATGACCCTATACAGCAATATGATGCACCACATCAAAGTGCAGGGCCCCCCCACAGCGCGCACACAAACCAACACACTGACAAACACCAGTGCGCGCCGCGCGCGCTCGCACGCATACCCACCCCCGCCGAAAAAGCTGCCCTTTAGGCCAAGAGGGCACCCAAAGAGCCGTTTGCAGCCCCGTCGGACCCCGACTTTTGCACGGTAAAAGACCCACAGCACCAGGACAGTACGGCACTGTATGCATACACTCTCTCCCGCCATCATGGATATGCGTGCGCCCGGATTTTGTGGCGACGTGAAACAGCCAACAAGAGCTAAAAGAGGTCAGTTTGTCGGAGGGAAAGCAGGTAATGGGTACGCGACAAAAAGCAAGCACCAGGGCCAAGAATAATGTACCCTACTAAAATCAGCAATTATATAAAATTACATTAATCGATCCTAAAAACCAACAAAATATTAATAAAGAAAATAAAATCTGCGTATAAGAACCATCAAATAGCCTCAGACCATCCACCAGCGCCTCACCAGCACACCCCCAAGGGAGTCCCACATATAGGGCGACACCCCACATAAAATATATATATAAAATATATATAAAAAAACTCAAAAAAAAAACAAAAAAAAAAAAAAACAAAAATAAATATATAATATTCTAGGGTTTTGTTTTTATTATTATATATATATATATAAATAACCCCCCTAAAATACCCACCAGCCCACCCCGTTCCCCTGCTTATTGCCCGATCCCCGACCGCATCCACCCCCGTAACCCCTCGCCCGCCCCCCAAACCAAACACACCCACGTGCTCACACCCGCCTACCTGGCTCATTACCAGGCCTAGGCGCAAAGCCACCAGTGACACCGAATACCTCAGACCGACCCCATTCCACTGCATGCAAACCGTCACCGCACACCCCCCCAGCTACGGCCACCCCCTCCCAGCCGTGCACACACCCAGGTGGCCCAACTCCCGACCACCGAACCAACTCAACGACCTGCCCCACACCACACTCCATGCCTGAGCATCCCCCACAACCCCTCGCCCCACAAAACGACCCTAACCACCCGAAGCCCAACCGCCATCCTTAACTCCCGCCCACCCCCCTCAAGCACCCCCCCCCCCAAGCTCTCTCCACAGCTCCGCACCAACGCAATACTCAACCTGAACCCCCCCTGCCATCACAACCTACCGGACCAACCCCTCCCACAACCCTTTGTGCTACCCCCATCTCCACATCCGCTACCTCCATCTTACCACCACTGATCCAGCCCCCGCCCCGACACCGCCTATCATCAGCCTACACGCCAGGTCACCGCGCCCTTTCAGCAGCATCCACTCACGCCTATCCACCCGAAGTGTCCGCCGGCCCTTTACCACAAACCCCGCCGCCAACCACCCTCCGCCAAATCACAGGCCAACTCACACA
>JASPKP010003553.1:0-2500 GCA_030674155.1 Stramonita haemastoma
GTGTATTAGTTGCCAGGAAGTCGTTCTTAGGAGAGCGAGGCCCGGGGGCCCCCGGGGTTTGCCCTGGTTTGACGAGAAAATGCAAAGCATCTGGAAGGAGAGGAAAAAAAGGCACAGTGCGGGTCAGAAAGCAGCCATCTCCCGCAGCAGTGTTGCCCACCAGAAACTGTGGGCCAATTTCGAAACTACATTTTCAAGACAAGCAGGCGTAGTTGTGGAGGCGTTTTTGCTCCAATACTCAGCAGCAAGATCTCTAGAAAGAAGGTCTGGAGGGTGATTTGGTAGGATTTAGGGGAAATGCCCCCTTTTGCGTCTATCAGCCATCTATGCTCAGGGATACTTTATTACCAATAGAGAGGGGGTGGCTAATCTGCTGGCAACCATTTGAAGTAAAATTCTTCCTCCAAACAAAAATGCAAGCGTTCTTGAGAAAGAAGTTGCTAGGGAAAGAGTTCTTTTGAATTTTGCGTCCCCGCAATTATGAGAGTAAAACCTTTTTTTGTTTCCCTAGCTGAAAAGTCCCCCTGCAGTCATGGGTTAAGACCTTGGCAGGCCCTGATGAGGTTCCATTATATTTTAAGCACCTCCCGGATTGTTTGCCTGCAGACCCTCATGAAGGTTTTTAAAATGAGATCTGGATGATTTGGGATTTCCCTCCTTCTTGGTAGATGGCCTGAGTCACCCTTGTCCCCAAACTTGATTAAGACCTGGGGGGATTTGGGGCAGTTACAGACCAATCACACCAGCCAGCTGTTTTTGCAAGGTTACTGGAAAGGATGGTTATCCGCCGCCTGGTTAGGCATCTTGAAGCAAAGTGCTTTCTGGCCAAAGAACAATGTGGTTTCCGCAAGAATTGCATTGTGGACCATCTGATCTGCCCTTGATACAACCGTCTGGAATGCCTTTTAAAAAAAAGCGCACATGATGGCTGTCTTTTTTTTTTTATTACGAAGGGTCATTTGCCATCGATCCTGAACAGCTTTTGGGGGAAGAGAGGGTTTTAAAGGTGTGGGTTAGTTCTACGCTCTCTGTTACTTTTGAACAAGAGATGGGGGTCCAGCAGGGGTTCATCCTGTCTCCAGCTCTCTTCAGCATAAAATAAATATCGTCAAGTCAGTCCATCAGGATATGGAATGTTCCATTTTTGTGGATAATTTTGCTCTATATGTTATGGGAAGTACTTTTGCAGAAGTTCTTGAGACAGCTTAACTTTGTTAAAACAAGGTGCAGTAATTGGCAGAGGACAACCGATTTAAGTTTTATGCCACAAAGACGAAGTGCCTCCACTTCACCAACAAGCTCCAGAGAAACATTTTCTGATCCTTTCATTCATTTGGGAAAAATTTCTACTATCCTGGTGGTGATGGAGGCCAAATTCTTAGGGATTGCTTTGGACCAGAGACTGAATTTAAGAAGTCACATCCAAATCCTGAGAATATCCTGTCAGAAAGCCCTGAACCTCGTGGGTGGGGTGTTTCGCCCATACGATTGGGGAGCGTATCGGAGAACACTGCGCATATTACCAGGTGCTGGTGTGCTCCAAACAGGACTTTTGGTTGTTCAGGTATACAGTTGGCAAGGCCTTTTTACCTTAAAGCTCTGGACCCCATCCACCACCAGGGGCTCAGAATCTGTCTGGGGAGCGTTCCAAACAATGCCTGTATATAGTCTGTTTGCTGAAGTGGGGGAACCCTTTTTGAAGAACCGTCGTCTGGAAGGGAATCTAAACCATTAAAATGAAACTCTATTTGGAGTACAATAACCTGCTTATGATTGTGTTCTCAACCCCCGGTTTCAGCCAAGTTTGAGATATCTTCCTCTGCCACCCCCTGCTCTGGAGTTTTCGGATTCTACTTCTGGTGGGGGAGGGGGGGGGGGGGGGGGTTATTGATTTGGATGCTATTTGCGACTTCCCAAGTTCCCTGAGATGCCTACGTGGATGGTGGAAACCCGGTTGTCTGTTTCGATCTTGCCACTTATAAGAAAAGATGTCACCAGTTAACGGCATACATTTCCCAAGAACTATGTATGTCTTATGACCCTACACCCAACGTTTTCACAAGAAAGATCCAAATCTGGCAGGGGGTGGCCTCCGCCACCTATTGTCCTACCATCAAAGAATCGGCACTTTCTGAACACCTGCCTTTGGATGCCTCGGTGCACACTGCCCCAAAAGTTGCACTGTCTTGCTCTTAAATCTGATTCAGCAATTTGCTATCGGCTCTGGGGGCCTTTAAAGCTTGTTGTAGGGACATAAATCACCCTTAGCTTCAGGAGTTCTACAAATTGTATACTTCCTTCAGATGGGACGGGTGGTGGATATTGTTATGGTGTGGATTGATTGAGTGATTTGATTGATTTATTTTATATATCGAGGATAATTGAAAAAAAAAGCACTCATGTGCTTTTTACAGCCAGTCCCCATGTGTATGCGCTTTTGTAAATTTTGTCATCTGTCCCCACCAGCACACAATGGCCTACTCTTTCAAAAAGGGAAACA
>JASPKP010003553.1:7500-19539 GCA_030674155.1 Stramonita haemastoma
TATGGTATAGCTATAACTAAACAAAACAAAACTTCACATAAATGTTGAAACCTATTTTGCTTGGTTGAGACTCGAGAAGATCATCAGAAGCAACAACATCAGCTTCTGCACCAAATACCACCTCTACAAATCCCTCGTGATATCTATCCTCCTATATGGCTGTGAATCATGGACTCTGACAGCAGAGTTAGAGAGGAGAATCCAAGCATTCGAGAACAAGTGCCACAGAAGACTCCTCAAAATATCATACAAAGAACACAAGACCAATAACTATGTGAAAGAAGAAATCAAAAAGCGTGTGGGCCCCCAAGAGCCTTTGCTCTCCACCATAAAGAGGAGAAAGCTGATGTGGTTTGGTCACACCACAAGACACAACACCCTAGCAAAAACCATCCTGCAAGGAACAGTCGAGGGCAAGAGAAGAAGAGGCCGCCAAAAGAAATCATGGGTTGACAACATCAAAGACTGGACCGCCCAACCCCTGCAACACCTCCTACTAGCCACACAGGATCGTGAAGCATGGAAAAAGATCTCTGTTGCGTCTTCTCTCATGTCCCCCCTACGTCCTTTGGGACATGGGACTGAGTGAGTGAGTGAGTGAGGGAGGAAGGTCATATTTCATCCAATTGTCTTGATGACTCTCCATTAACAGGAAGAAATGAAGTGGATTGCCTATCTAATATTATGAAGACCATTAGACTGTTTTGTTAGAGTTTTTAGTACACACATAAAAACCTGTGCTCAGCCCATCACACATCATTCATTACATTGGTATTTTTATTGATACAGAGAATGTCTGTTATTCTGACAAAAGGTCGGAAAGAAAATTTGAATTAGCTAGCTTACAGCTGCAGGAGAAAAAAACAAATGCCTGTCTCGGAAGTTGCTAAGGAAGTAGGAATGTTGGGCACCAGTTTTACAGCTGTAAGACAGGTCCATTGCATTACCATTACTTAGAGGATGACAAAAAAAGCTTCCGCAAACAGGGTATAAAAGGGGAAACTTTGATGGCCTTATGAGTCTTTCTGCCTCAGCAAAAAAGGAACCGCTATGGTGGATTGAGAATATTGATAGTGCCTCCAGCTTTGTATCTGATCCAGAGCCAGAAGTGACTATTACATCAGATGCCAGTAATGGTAGCTCATGGCTTTCTGTTGAAGTTGTCTACCATATCAATTATCTCAAAGTTAATGTGATCCTTTCTGCTCAGCAGTGTTTTGAAATAGCAAATATTTATGGTAGTTCAGGTTTCGGAAAACAACACTATAGCTGTTGAACGTATCAGACATTTTGCTACCAGCTATTCGCCGTCATGCAACGACATTACTTCCATTATATTGGAATGGTGTATTGCCAAAAACATAGCCTTTTAGAAGCATGTATACCGGTAAAATACAATGTGACAGCTTATACAGAATCCAGGTTAAAAAAACAAACCTGGACGCTGAATGGAAACTCAACCCTGCTACGCTCAATAAAGCACTTTCACATTTGCAAGCCAAACCCTCTGCAGATTTATTTTAACCTCTAGGATAAACAAACAGTTTGCATGCTATATCATTTACAGGCCTGAATCAGAATCCTATGGAGTGGACACCTTTTCAGTTTCATGGAAATTCACCAAGCTATACGCATTTTCTCCTTTCAGAGTGATTCTGCAAGTTTTCAAAGTATGGAAAGAACAGACCACAAGATTATTGATTGTCCCGACCTGGAAGACACAAGTCTGGTGGCCAGTACTGTCCAGAATGCTGCCAGCAGAACATGTTCCCCTTCTGGATGTCTTTCTTTTTCCAATATATTAATGCACGATGCATCCCCTTGTAAAAAAAGAGAGCCTACATCTTCTGTCATGCAGAATATTAGGGAAAGGTTTGGAGGGAAAGGACTGACAAATATTGCAGGAGACCTTGCTTTGGAATCCTGGTGACCAGAAACTTGGGTTGTAAATAACTGCTATAATAACAAGTGGAAAAACAACTATGCCCATAACAATCTTTTGGGTGAGTCTACACCTGACCCTGTAAATTTAGAAAATTCTTTTGCTTTTTTGTACTCTGAACGTGGAAGGTATAGTGCAGTCAATAATTCAAGAGTGCTTTGAGTGCATATTTTTTTCTCCAAATAGTACCAATATACACTCAATAGGTTCTCATCCTGACGTTTGTAGATTCCTGAATTGAGTGTTTGAGAGATGTCAAGCAGTACCACAGTTCCAAGAGACATGGGATGTAGACAGTGCTTTGCATTATCTGCTAGCACAGCCAGAAATACTTGATCTGAAATTGAAACAGCTGACTTTGGAAACATTAATGTTGTTGTCCCTCTTAACTGTGTAACGAGGCCAAGCATTACATGTACTGAGAATCCGTGTAACGAGGCCAAGCATTACATGTACTGAGAATCCGTGATATCAAACTTCATCTAGTAGGTGTGCATTTGTTTTTCTCTGGGAAACAGAAGCTTACAAAACTATATGTCCACACAGAGCCAGCACATATCGTGTCGTTACCTAAGAATGATAAACTTCTTTTGTTAAAACATCTCCAGGGCTATCTGGAAGTCACAAGGGAGCTCCAGAAAGGCTCAGAGCTTTTATCACAGCAAACGACACAGACTAACAATGCCAACACATCATAATTATCAAAACGCATACTTCACACTACTGTTGGTTTCTTCTTTAAAATGGCAACAACAACAGCAGCAACAACAACGACCACACACACACACACACACACACACACACACACACACACACACACACACACACACACACACACACTTACATGCACACACACACACACTTACATACATGCACATACGCATGCACACACACACACTTACATACACGCACACACGCACACACACACACATACACACACACCTATATAAACTAACACCTGAAATAATCAATCTTTTAAAAAGTTTTTTGTTAGATAGACAGCAGTTGGTAATTGCAAATAATCAAACATCAGAATTAGTATCTATTAAATATGGAGTACCACAAGGTTCAATATTGGGTCCTCTTTTGTTCTCAATATATGTAAATGACTTACCCTTATTTCTAGATTGTAGCTGTGAAATGTTTGCTGATGGCACATCCCTCTATTGTAGTGATACTGACCCCCACAGACTAACACTCAAACTCCAAAACAATATCAACAAATTGATTACTTGGACTAAATTAAACCATATGTCCTTAAATGCACAAAAAACTAAGAGTATGTACGTACTAGCAAGACAAAAGAGGCAAAAAATGAAAAGTAAATTTCAACCTCTGTTGATAGATCAAAAAATTATTGAAGAAGTTGACTCACACAAAATTCTGGGTGTAATTATCAACAAAAATCTTACTTGGACTGACCATGTGATGGCACTAGGAAAACGTCTTACAAACAAGGTACGTCAGCTATCAAAAATAAAACACTTTCTAGATAGTCATTCACGCAAACTCTTTTTTTGTGGACACATCTTGCCTATAGTTGACTATGCCTCATCTCTTTGGGACAACTGCAGTGAAACTAATTTGAAATCCATTCATCGATTATATAAAAGAGCACTAAAACTTGTCCTATTAAAATCAAGCTCCCTAACCATCAATGATTATAAGCAAACAGATATTCTTACATTCCAAAACAGGCTTTATTTCAATAAAGCTCTATTTGTACAAAAAGTTGTCAATGGAAATGCCCCTCCCAAGATCACCTATAGATTCAAAATTAATGAGCACAGGCATAACCATCTACTAACATTTCCCAGACCCAGAAACAATCTTTACAAAACAAGCTTCCTATATTCAGGTAGTGATTTATGGAACAAGCTCCCAAAACATTTAAAATATATGAAAAATAAAAATCAGTTCAAAAATCAGTTCAAAAATCACTTAATGCGCGTATGCAAAAATGTTTAAGAACTACACATCAATCCAATCAACCATATTTAGAACAGACTAAAGATATTGGTACTCTCTGCTCACCCCGAAAAATCTTTCAGGTGTCGTTTACTGTGACTGAAAAATCTACACTTTGCTTGCTATATGTGTATGTGGAAGGGGGAAAAGGCGGAGAAAGGTTTCTTTTTTGTTTGTTTTTCTATAATTTAATTTTGAATAGGATAGGGAATAAGTGATGTATGTAAACACGTGTATATTCTGCAAATTCAAAAGGAGAAAACCAAACCACTGATCTGATGACTAGATTGGAGAATTTTTTTTTATGCATTTTTTTTCTTACCCAGTTCAATAGTTTCAATATAAATTTTAAAAAATTATTTCATTAATTTTACTAATGGGACTATTAGCACTATTATATCTGTATTATTTTGATTGGTGGATAAGGCCTTACTTTTTGTTCTGGTTGTTGTTGTTGTTGTTGGGTGTGTGGGCTTTTTTTTGTTTTTTGTTTTTTTTGTTTTTGTTCATATGTGTAGGGTTTTTTATTTATGAATATAATCATAAATCATTATTATAATTCTTCTGTTTGCTGTTTGTGTTTTCCCCCTTCCTCCTTGACACCCCCTCCCCACCCATTCCCCCCCCCCCCCCCCCCCCCCCCTCCCAATTTTGTCTTTTTTGTGTGTGATTTTTTTTTTTTTTGCTTTTGTTTTGTTTTGTTTGGGGTTTTTGTTTATTTTGTTTGTTTGTTTGTCTGTTGCTTTGGTTGTTTGTTAGTTTTTTGTTGTTTGTATGTTTGTTAGTGTATATGTTATTTCCTCTCAGTGGAGATCGGTATTATCATATGGTATTGTTGCGTTTTTTTTTTTTCGTTTTTTTTTTCTTTTCTTTTTCTTCCTCCTAATATATAAGTATGAACTAAAGTGTGGAGATATTGTAATCTGACATAAGTTGCTTAATGACATTTCATGGATTCTTTTTCTTAAGTCTTAAGTAATGGTTGGTGACATTGTAACTGATATAAGCTGTTTGTTTGACACTATATGATTTTTTTTTTAAAAACCTTAAATGTGTACATGCCCGTACGTTTGTTATGTTACTTCCACTCAGTGGTGATGGGTATTACCATATGGTATTGTTGTTTTTGTTGTTGTTTTTCTTTTCTTCCTTCTAATATATAATCCGCGTGGATTGTTTTTTGTTGTTTTGGTTTGATTGTTTGTTTTTGTGTGTGCTTTTTGTGGGTTTTTGTTTGTTTGTTTGTTTGTTTTTGTTTTTCCTTTGTTTAATTGTATGTTTGTTAGCGTATATGTTATTTCCTCTCAGTAATGATGGGTATTATTATAAGGTATTGTTGCGTTTGTTGTTTTTCCTTATCTTTCTTCTAAAAATCTAAAGTATGCACTGAAGTATAGAGATATTGTAATCTGACATAAATTGCTTATAGACATTTCGTGGACTCTTTTTTTTTATTTTTTTTTTTTTAGTCTTAAATAATGGCTTTTGGTTACATTGTAACTGATATAAGCTGTTTTTTGGTGTGTTTTTTTGACACTGTATGATTTTTAAAAGACTGTAAATGTGTGCATGTATGTACGAGTATACGTGCTGAGTGGAAGAGCGCAAACCGTGTGTGTGTGTGTGTGTGTGTGTGTGTGTGTGTGTGTGTTGTGTGTGTGTGTGTGTGTGTGTGTGTGTGTGTGTGTGTGTGTAGGTGTAGGTGTGGTGTGTGTGTGTGTAGGTGTAGGTGTAGGGGTGTGTGTGTGTGTGTGTGTGTGTGTGTGTGTGTGTGTGTGTGTGTGTGTGTGTGTGTGTGTGTGTGTGTGTGTGTGTGTGTGTGTGCATATGTGTGTATGGCTTTTGAGTGGGTTTTTTTTTTCTTTTTTTCTGTTTTATTTCACGGCCTCATCCTGCTAAGATGTTAACGTCCCTTCTTGCCACGTCCCTTGCGGCCACGTCTGCGTCGCCTCCTGCGCTTTCCTTTGCCCTTTTTACCTTTATTACTTTTTTACCTTTACCCTTCTTTCCTCGTCGTCTTCGCCTTCGACGCCCACGCTTACGCCCTTTACTACGTCCGCGGCCTTTGCCTTTACGCCGCCTACGACGGGTGAAGGAGGTGCTGGACGTGGTGTTTTCTCCATGTCTTACTTTGTGTGGATTCTAAATCAGTTTTATATGCCCTAAAGTGTGCAGATTACAAAAACCATTTGGAGCTTATATTAGATATAAAACACATTGTACACCTTTTAAGTTTAAGAGGTATTTTTGTCACCTTTCTTCGGATACCTTCACACGTAGGATTGTACTCAAATGAATGAGTTGATTGGGCTGCGAAAAGAGGTGCAAGTAATAAAAGTGGAAACATTGAGCTACGTATTCCTTTATCAATCCAAGAAGGGTACCATATGTTAGAACAAGCATTCTCAAATAATTTCATTGAAATAATACAGCACAGAATAGTTAGTAAAATGGATTCCAATCAGAAAAAAAGTGTCTTTGATAGCGTACATCAGTTAAAGACTTGTACAAATCTTGTGAAAGAAAGACAGCTTGAGGCATTATTTTTTAGAATACGATTAAATTCTTTTGTCATGAAATTTAAAAACAATGTTAAATGCTTATGTGGAAGCAATATAATTTCAAATACTCATTTTACTTGAATGCAATACTTTAAAACATTACCTACCTAGTTTTCATGAAACTTCCCTTGCAACAAGTTCTGGAGAATATCATGTTAGTGTTTGCTATTGCTAAGTGTTTATTGTTAAGTCCCATTGGGCATTTGTTGTAGTTACATAATCGTTGTTCTATTTCGAATGTTTTTCTTTCTTGTTAATTTAGTGTTTAGCATACAGTTCCGCTTAATGTAATGAGGAGATCTTCAGCCACAACTAAACACTGCATAAGAGGACAAACACACACAGACACACAGACACGCGCATGCACGCGCACGCGCTAATATTCCCTTAATATATATATATATATTTTTTTTTTTTTAATCTCTCTCTCTCTCTCTCTCTCTCTCTCTCTCTCTCTCTCTCTCTCTCTCTCTCTCTCTCTCTCTCTCTCTATATATATATATATATATACATACACACACACACACACATATATATATATATATATATATATATATATATATATATATATATATATATATATATATATATATATATATATTAGTCAACCCCCCCCCCACCATTTTCTGTTTCTCTCTCTTTCTTCCTTTCCTTCTTTATCTTATTAATATTTCAACTGATAATGTTATTATTATATTTTTATCATAAGGTTGGGGTTTTTTATGCATAAATGTGTATTGATGTATGTTTTTTTAGTTTTGTTTATTTTTTTTAACAATTATTATTATTATTATTATTATTATTATTATTATTATTATTATTATTATTATTATCATCATTATTATTATTATTATTATTATTATTATTATTATTATTATTATTATTATTTATATATATACTTTTTTATTCTCCCCCCCTCCCCTCCCCGTCTGGTATTACTGTATGTGGAACGACGTAAACTTGAAGACTACTACTACTACTACACACACACACACACACACACACACACACCACACACACACACACACACACACACTTACATACACAGCACACACGCACTCACACACTCACGCACACGCACACACACACCACACACACACACACGCACGCACGCACGCACGCACGCACGCACGCGCGCGCGCGCATGCGCGCGCGCGCGTGCATCCCAAACTGCTCAAACAATCAGAGGAGAAAAAAAAAGAAATAGTCATACACAACATATTTGCCAGGCTACAGTATAATAAGCCTTGATAAAAAGCTCTGAACTCACCCAAAGAAAAAGTCCCCGTCACTTTAACGGTGAAGACCTTGAACTCACGGCCCATGTCCACTCTAAACCACGGCATGGACCCATCTCTGGGGTGGAACTGTACGCAGAACTTTAAATGCCTCAGGAACAATCCACGCAAAGGGTAATTAGCATAACCTTCCCCAATAAAAGGGTTCGCCATTGCTGTCTTTAACAGGGCCACATTGGTAAGAACTGAAACAAACCCATCAAAATCCTCTTTGCTTTCCTCAATTGGCAAATAATGTCCTGTTCTACAGGGAACAGTACAAGGAGGGAGACAAAGAGGCAAACAGAGAAAACGATGGGAAGACAACATCAGAGAGTAGACTGGCCTTGAGTGGAACGACTTGTAAAAAGCTGAAGACCATGGGAGTGGAGGAAGCTGGCTGCATATGCTTTGGTGGTGCCCCAACGGTCTACGAGTTTACAGTAAGGTGAAGGTAA
Source organism: Stramonita haemastoma (assembly GCA_030674155.1). NCBI lineage: Eukaryota > Metazoa > Mollusca > Gastropoda > Neogastropoda > Muricidae > Stramonita > Stramonita haemastoma. The sequence goes on from JASPKP010003553.1 coordinate 15,707, forward strand.
AGTACAGAAGGCAAGACATGTCCTTCTTGTCCACACTTTAAAACCACAACCCTACTGTAATAGGTCAGTATAGAGGGCAAGACATGTCCTTGTCCACACTTTAAACCACAATCCTACTGTAATAATAATAATAATAATAATAATAATAATAATAATAATAATAATAATAATAATAATAATAATAATAATAATAATAATACATGGAATTTGTATAGCCCTTTACCTTTAAAAAAAAAATCAAAGCGCTTGCATTCGACGAGCACAACACACAATTAACAACAATTTAAAGTTTTAACAAATTCGAATGTACACACACACACACACACACACACACGCACGCACGCACGCACGCAAGCACCGCAGCACGCGCGCGGGCACACACACCTACAAACGTTATGCACTTTGGCAGGTGGATGTTGAAGGCAGGGACAGGTAAAAGATGGAAGCGGAAGGAGAAAACTTAGGTTTGGAATAAGTGTGTCTTGAGGTTGGATTTTAAGGTGTCATAAGTAGGATTTTGCCGGAGGGAGAGAGGAAGGTCGTTCCAGATCGATGGACCAGAAACAGAGAAAGAGCGGCGGCCAATGGTAGATAGGTTGAATCTGGGTATTCTTAAGAACAAAGTACCTGCCGACGAGCGGAGGGAGCGAGAAGGTGTGTACAAGTGAAGACATTCACAGAGGTAGGAGGGTGCAGTATTGTGGAGACATTTGTAGCAGAGGGTATTGATCTTGTAGTTTACTCTCTGTGGTACAGGCAGCCAATGGAGAGATTTCAAGAGAGGGGTAATGTGCTCAGATTTTTTCTTTCTGAGGACAAGACGAGCAGCAGAGTTTTGTATACGTTGAAGGGAGTGGATGGACGATGCTGGCAGACAAGTCAAAAGAGAATTGCAATAGTCCAGACGTGAGAGAATAAGAGAAGTGACGAGTTTGGATGTTGCATCAGTGGACAGGTACTTTCGAATTGCGCTAATACGCCGTAGTTGATAGTAGCATGACTGACAGGTTTGGGTAATGAATTTTTGCATGGAGAGAGTGTTGTTCACAACGACTCTTAGATACTTCACACAAAATGGATAGCAGAACTGAGGAACTGACGTATTGCCGAATTCTATTGAAGCTGTTGGAATGGAGGAGAGTTTGTGTTTGGTGCCTACAAGCATGGCTTCGGTTTTATCTGCATTTAGTTGTAATTTGTTTTCAGATAGGTCAGTACAGAGGGCAAGACATGTCCTTCTTGTCCAAATTTTAAAACCACAACCCTACTGTAATAGGTCAGTACAGAGGGCAAGACATGTCCTTCTTGTCCACACTTTAAAACCACAACCCTACTGTAATAGGTCAGTACAGAGGGCAAGACATGTCCTTGTTCACTCTTTAAAACCACAGCCCTACTGTAATAGGTCAGTACAGAGGGGAAGACATGTCCTTCTTGTTCACATTTTAAAATCACAGTCCTACTGTAATAGGTCAGTACAGAGGGCAAGACATGTCCTTCTTGTCCACTCTTTAAAACCACAACCCTACTGTAATAGGTCAGTACAGAGGGCAAGACATGTCCTTCTTGTCCACTCTTTAAAACCACAACCCTACTGTAATAGGTCAGTACAGAGGGCAAGACATGTCCTTCTTGTCCACTCTTTAAAACCACAACCCTACTGTAATAGGTCAAGGTAAAATACAGAGGGAAAGACTTTTCCTTCTTGTCTGCTCTATTAAACCATCACCCTACTGCGATAGGTCAAGGTGAAGTACAGAGGGCAAGATTGCTCATTCTTAAAGTACAGAGGGCAAGACTGCTCCTTCTTAAAGTACAGAGGGCAAGACTGCTCCTTAAATTACAGAGGGCAAAACTGCTCCTTCTTAAAGTACAGAGGGCAAAACTGCTCCTTCTTAAAGTACAGAGGGGAAGACTGCCCCTTCTTAAAGTACAGAGGGGAAGACTGCCCCTTCTTTAAATACAAAGGGCAAGACTGCCCCTTCTTGAAGTACAGAGGGCAAGACTGCCCCTTCTTAAAGTAGAGAGGGCAAAACTGCCCCTTCTTAAAGTACAGAGGGCAAGACTGTCCCTTCTTAAAGTACAGAGGGCAAGACAGCCCCTTTTTAAAATACAAAGGGCAAAACTGCTCCTTCTTAAAGTACAGAGGGCAAGACTGCCCCTTCTTAAAGTACAGAGGGGAAGACTGCCCCTTCTTAAAGTACAGAGGGGAAGACTGCCCCTTCTTAAAGTACAGAGGGCAAGACTGCCCCTTCTTAAAGTACAGAGGGCAAAACTGCTCCTTGTCCATTCTTTAAAACCACGACCCTACTGTATGGAGCTGCTAGTCTACACAATGTTATCAACAATAAAAATAAAAATAACAAAAGCACAACAATACAAAATAAGAAAACACAATGGATGTTGCTTTTAAGTTTACTTAAACTTTGATGCATTCCTCAAACAGGACTTGCTATATGCTAGTTCTTTCTGTCTCAGTTTCTTTCTTTTTTGTCAAAGAGTGAGTGTATGAATGTTTGCTTTTAGACATTTTTCTAGACTTTCTCCGACGCAGTAGTTGTTATTCTGTTTCTTCTTCGTTGTCATCGGATGCTCAGAAAGCAACAGTTGCTGTCTGTCATATAGGCAGAATGCATGACCCTGCTGGTCAGGGCCAAGCACATCTGACTCCGGCATAGGAGAGAATTGCTATCCTTAATGTCTTTCTGAAAAAGAAGGTAGGAGAATCGACCAAAAAGGCAGAAAATAGACAAGAAAGAGGTGACAGGTAGGTACTTGCTTACGAAGCAGGAAAAATGTACGTTCAATAATTTCGATTGTACACTGTCAGTCTTTCATAGACATCCTGAGTAACGTAAACAGCACTATGGCAATGCTTGCAATAAAGAGCACTATGGCAACACTTGCCGCCAGCACCACTGCACAGTAAAGTAAAGAACACCACGGCAACACTTGCCGCCAGCACCACTGCACAGTAAAGTAAAGAACACCACGGCAACACTTGCCATAAGCACCACAGCACAGTAAAGTAAAGAACACCACGGCAACACTTGCCGCCAGCACCACAGCACAGTAAAGTAAAGAACACCATGGCAACACTTGCCGCCAGCACCACAGCACAGTAAAGTAAAGAACACCATGGCAACGCTTGCCATGAGCACCACAGCACAGTAAAGTAAAGAACACCACGGCAACACTTGCCGCCAGCACCACAGCACAGTAAAGTAAAGAACACCACGGCAACACTTGCCATGAGCACCACAGCACAGTAAAGTAAAGAACACGGGGACTGCATACACACGGTCGCTGGATGTAAAAAAGCACATGAGTCCTTATTCCATTATCCTTGATATAAAAGAATAAATAAATAAATAAATAAATAAATAAATAAATAAATAAATAAATAAATAAATTAAAAAAAAAGATAAATTGATTATTAATCATTTGCTTAATTGATTGGTTAATTAATTGATTAATCAATAAAGTATGATTTAATAATTAAAGTATAAGACCCTGGCAACACTTGCCGCGAGCAGCACAGCACATTAAAGTAAAGAACACCATGGCAACACGTGCTGTGAGCAGCACAGTAAAGCGGAGAAGACCATGGCAACACTTACAAAAAAGAAGACCATGGCAACACTTACAAAAAAGAAAACCATGGCAACACTTACAAAAAGAAGACCATGGCAACACTTACAAAAAAGAAGACCATGGCAACACTTACAAAAAGAAGACCATGGCAACACTTACAAAAAAGAAGACCATGGCAACACTTACAAAAAAGAAGACCATGGCAACACTTACAAAAAAGAATACCATGGCAACACTTA
>JASPKP010003554.1:0-12500 GCA_030674155.1 Stramonita haemastoma
AAGTAATGACAAAACCACAGGTGGCAAGATGGAAATAAAGGTGACATACCAACATGGTCTCAACAGTCATGAACATGAACTAAATATTACAGACTCTGACCAAGACACTACAAAGGGTAATGAATCACAAGAACTGACCAATATCAACTTTGACGGACTGACTGACACTATAGACCAAGGTAACAGAATGAATGCAGAAAACCATGGTGACAGTGAGTCTTACAGTTAAAGAAAAGCAGAGGTAAAGTGGGTAAAGTAGTCCGTAAACAGTCAGACACCCGCAATAGTAAAAAAGCAGATCCTCAGAGAGAGTTGGAAGGTGGCAGAGCAGGGCAAGACAGGACCTGTAAGCCTGGGTAATGCCCAGCCATCAGGAACAGGGAGGCAGCCGAGGCCTATCAGGCGTGCTGCCTCTCAGAAAAAAGCAGGTGCTCAAAGCATGCATGTAGAGTCACGCAGGTCAGTGAGCCCAATCCAGCATCCTGGACTCTCTCAGGAGAGTTTCAGTGGGGGATCATTCCCATGAGAGTGGGAGTGGCCTTGCGTGAGAAAAGGAAGCCTGCTAATTCTGGAGCCTCTGTCTCCAAGAAATAGGACATTGGCCGGGCCACAAAAACAGTATCTAAATATAAGGAAAATAAAAGTCAAACCTTGTGGCTTAATTGGTGAACCCAAAGAGAATGAGACGCACATGTTTGTAGATAATGTACATAAGCAACATATTGATTTTCTAAATTATAATGTTAACGGCTTATTGCAAAAGTTAGAGAATAATGATTTTGTTAACTTTCTTCAGCTACATGATTTTATCTGTTTAACAGAAACGTTTATGAGCTATGACTTTGAATCACCACTTTTCAGTGATTTTTGTTGTATTTACATCAAAGGCCAAGAAATTGTCGCATCAGGGCCGATATTGTGGAGGAGTGATTGTGATGGTGAGAAAAAAGTATGCCTGCTACATGATAAGGTTGATATAAAATATGATAATATAGTTGTGCTAAACATTCAGAAGAATCTGTTACAAACTAATAAAAATGTACTTTTAATCTGTGCTTATATACCTCCATATGATTCTGTGTTCTGGAAACATCATCCAAATGGATATGGTATGGAAATGCTGGAGCAGTGTATATTGGACTTGCAAGAATTGAATGATGATTTTTATGTTCTATTAACTGGTGATTTGAATGCAAGAACAGCATGTGAGAATAATTCTTTTTCTGATGATGAGTTTGATGGGGACTTAAAAACAGTGTATGTCACAAGTGATTTTGTTAGAAACTCACAAGATAAACAGACGAATCTATTTGGCACTCAACTACTTGAAATTTGTAATATGTTTGATTATTTAATTTTGAATGGTCTGTGTCAACATGACTTTGATGACGGGTATACATATATTTCATTTGCAGGAGCCAGCACGGTTGACTATTTTATCATGTCTTGTGAATGGTATGCATCTGTCGATATTGTAACTGTAGACATTAGTAGTACTACAGATTCAGATCATCTACCTGTTTTTATGAGGATTGGTTTAAAAAGGAATGTGACTAAACAAAACGATGATGAACAAACTAATGAAGACGAACATAGTGTAGTAGAAAAAGTTGTTTGGAAAGATGATAAGAAAAAAGAATTTATTGAAACACTTAACAGCCTTACCATGCAGAACAGAATTGTTAGTCCCCTTAAACCTACTTGACAATGACATAGATGATGCTCTGGAGCAATTTACACAATGCCTGAATGAGGCAAGCAGTTGTATGCTCACCAGACATCATACTTGTAAAGAACAAACGGTCAAGGTGGTTTGATGATGAGTGTCATCAGGTTAAGAAAGAGACAAGAAGAGCATTGAATTTATTCAGAAAAACAAAAGACGAGAATGACAGACAGATATATGTTACAACACGGAAAAAATATAGACATTTATTAAAGACCAAACGCCAAACATTTAGAAAACAAAAAGTAGAGCCTCTAGCTAACAATAGTGCAAACTCAGCACTGTTCTGGAAAGACCTGCGAGTATGGGTTGTGTTAATAAAGATAGAGTTTCAAACAAAATAAATAAGACAGACTGGTTAACTATTTCAAAGAGGTATTTCAAAGTAATGAAGCAGTATTTAATCAATGCATACACACAGAAGCAGATCTGTTAGATGAACATGAACTGAATAGAGAGATTACAGAAGAAGAAATAAATAGAGCTATACATAAACTGAAGTCTGGTAAGGCATGCGGGTTGATAACATTATTGCAGAAATGCTAAAAAATGTAACTAGTGAAGCTAAACAGTTCATATTCAAGCTTTTCAATACTATTTTCAGTAAAGGTATATTTTCCACAGATATGGTCTAAAGCCATTATTATTCCGATTTATAAAAGGGGGATCCAGAGCTAGTAACAATTATAGGGGAGTATCATTACTGAGTATACTATTAAATGTTATATCTTCTATATTAAACACAAGGCTATATTCGTGGCTAGAAGATAATCACTTGATATGTGAAAATCAAGCAGGTTTCAGGAAAAGATATTCTACGATAGACCAGATTTTCAATCTATATTCAATTGTCCAGAAGTGTATGTCTAAGAAAGGTAAAAAGCTGTACGTTGCATTTGTTGACTTTAAAAAAGCTTTTGACTCTGTTAAACATGATAAACTTTTGAGCTGTATTAAAAATCAGGGGTTAAAGGAAAATTCTTTGCTTCATTATCAGCCATGTATAACTCTTTATTATCGTGTATTCGAATAAATAGCCAATTATCAGAGTTTTTTGAATGTCCAATAGGAGTCAGGCAAGGCTGTGTTCTGAGTCCTACGTTGTTTTCAGTATTCATTAACCAGCTAGCTGATGATATGAACAAAAAAGGAAGCATGGAGTCCAGTTATTACCAAATATTATGGATATCTTTATTCTGATGTTTGCAGACGATGTTGCACTGTTTTCAACAACCCAGGAGGTTTGCAACATCAATTAAATATTTAAAAGACTGTTGTAATAATTTACAATTGAGTGTCAACATCAATAAAACAAAGGTGATGGTTTTTAGAAAGGGGGATTTCTTTCAAAACAGGAACAATGGTATTACAGTGGTATTAGGTTAGAGGTCGTGAACCAGTATTGTTATTTAGGGTTTAATTTCACAACAAAGATTAGCTGTAAACTAGGTACAGAACATTTAGTCACTAAAAGGGAAAGGGAAAGGGAGTGATTCAGTTAAATAAAGTCTTTCAAAAGATATAAAGAGATGAACGTTTTGTACTTTCTTCAAGATTTTCGATATTAAGATTCAACCAATTCTATTGTACTCATCAGAAATATGGGGCACAAACAGACTAGAACACATCGAGAAAATTCATTTGATGGCATGTAAAAGATTTTTGGGAGTACCAGTAAGGACACCCAATAAGATGGTATACGGTGATTTAGGAAGATATCCACTTTTTGTCAATTCCTGTATAAGAGCCATTAAGTACTGGTTAAAACTACCACAATTAGATCAAAATAGAATATCATATAATGCTTACTGCATGCAGCTAGAGTTAGATAGACATGGGAAACATTGCTGGATTTCAAAAATAAGAGAAATTTTGTGTGAAACGGGTTTTTAACATTGTTTTGGATGCAGCAAAGTGTGGGAGATGTAAAAGCTTTCTTAGGTATGTTTAAACAAAGATTAGTGGATCTGTTCATTCAAGAATGGGATGGGACTATACGAGATAAAGAGAGGTATGACAATTACAGATCGTTTAAAAGTATTTTTGAAAAAGAGCAATATATAAAACTCTATTGATGTCTACTGCTTTTCGAGTAGCAATTACACAAGCAAGATGTAACGTTTCAAACCTCTTAATAAAAATTTGTATACAGGTATAATGAAAATGTTCAAGAAAAAATGTGTCCTTTTTGTAAAACAATAGTTGAAAATGAAGCCCACTTTCTTATGGAATGTTGCATGTACACAGACTTGAGGAAAAGTTCTTAAGCAAGTGCATCAATGTGCCATTACCAGATCTGCTCAAAGCAACAAATAACGAGTACAGGCATAGTTTGTCTAGATATATTTTTCATTCTATTAACAAAAGGAAAATATTGTTGACCCAAATACTTTCTTGACTAGCTGTTACGATCAGATATATACTTAATATGCATGTTTTATTAGACATCATTTTTGTTCTTTTGTAGCTGTATCATGGTTGATTTCAGGTTTCAATCATGAAATGGAATAATTGTGTTTTTTTTCTCTTTAATCTTTTGATAATAGTTACTTGTTTATGCATTTGCATTGCTAATAATATGAATGAATCCATTGCCGAACCCAAGCCCAACAAATGTATTGTGGTCCAAGGCCAATGTACATTAAATCATTTCAGTGTTCAGTGTTCAGTGTTCTCTCTCTCTCTCTCTCTCTCTCTCTCTCTCTCTCTCTCTCTCTCTCTCTCTCCTCTCTCTCTCTCTCTCTCTTCCTTCCTCTCCCTTTCCTTTCCTTTCCCTTCCAACTTCCCCCTTTCGCAAATTCTATCCTAGACTTATTATGGAGAGGATTTGTTTTGGTTGTTATGTTGGGAATCAAATTGTATTCTTACCATTTGAATATAGAGATGTGTTTTCGTGTAGCTTTTTGTGTTTAAAGGGTTTTTATGTTATTTTTTTAATCTGTTTTTTCCCTTTTATGCCTACTTTGCATGTTTTCCCACTTACACACACACACACACACACACACACACACACACACACACACACACACACACACAACACACACACATACACACACAGAGGCATAAAACACACACATACACATACACACACACACGTTTGTTTAAATAATTATCAGTGTATCCAGTTAGGATGACGCGTTTTGTTGAATGTATCCCGTTTTCTTCTTTTAAAATATTGAACTGCTGTGGTGGTGATGCTGGTATGTAGGGTTGGGAGAGGTTTCTTTATCTTTATTCCCTGATCAGGGCAAGGGCCGGATGAAAAAAAGTATGTAATGCTTACTCTGTAACCCTTGAAAAATAAAGATTACTCATTCATTCTCTCTCTCTCTGACTTTCTCTCTCTCTGTCTGTCCCCTGTCTGTCTTTCCCTCCCTCCTTCCGCTCTCTCTCTCCCCTCTCCTCTCATGTCTCTAGGTTTTTCCCCCCCTCTCTCTTTGGCCTCAATCTCTTCTTCTTTCTCTCTCTCTCTCTGTCTGCTGTCTTCTGTCTGTCTGTCCTGTCTGTCTGTCTTCTCTCATCTCTCTCCCCCTCTTCTCTTCCTCCTCTCTCCCTCCTCTCTCTCTCTCTCCCCTTTTTACCTAAAAATATGATACACATTTGAAATATAAGCTTACCCGAAATATTTATAAATATGTGAGAAAAAAATCAATAACAAAAACAAAACAGAATGAATACAGTAGGCCTAACCAATAGCTTCAAAGTAAAATAATGTACATCACTAGGGTTTAATTATTTAGGCCAAGCCCACGGCTGCCATGCCCCGTCAGGGCTAGGCTTTGGCCGTAGGGGAACCATGGCATTACTTGAATATCTGTAAACAAACCTTTAACACACATAAAACTGAAGAAATTCAGAACACATTAGACTCTATCCAAAAAAATTCGAATGTATAACCACACCCGCATGCCTCATTGGCGATATACATTATTTCATAGATATGTAGGAAAATATGCCCCCCCAATTTTCAATTCAACAGGACAGAATATAGAGCAAAGCACGAAATTTATGATACTGAAGATGACATTGACTTTAACATCCCCCACCCATCAGATCTTTTTCAGTCAACCCTAGAAATACGCACAGACCAAGGCAAGCTCTTAAAAATACACATCTACTATACCACCAACTTAATTTTAGTGCAAGGAAAGGGCTGTCATGACGGATAGACAATGAGTTTAAGAAACTTCGCTCCATAGTGGACTATTTAGCATCTAGTGAAGACAGTTACAAAACATTGCATGCATTAGTGAAGCAGAACAATCAAGTGATAGAATTAGGAATAGGCTGTGCATCATGGACCAACAGGAAGACATGCAGGTGATGAGGAAACACTCCTCTGTTGACACCTCTTCAAGTTCAGCTGAAAGGAAGTGTTAGCTAACACACCAGACGTCTGTCAGCCATCATTGGACTCAAGCCAACAGATTGACTCAAGCCAGCGGACGGTTGTCTCCACTAGGCCTACCAAACTAGGCCTACAAACACCTGGCCCTCCTTGAAGAGAAGGGGGACACTTCTATTTACCTCACTCTCCCCCTCCAGTCCTACCCTCCATCCCTTGTCTTCGCCCTCTTCTCCTATTGCTGATATGCTTGATTGTAGTCAGCATAGCAGGGAGCAACAAGCCACCACCACCTCTCCTTCTCCTTCCCCCCCCACCCCCTTGATGCTGTAACCCCTGAGACAAACTCTTCCTCCCCCACTCCTTGTGGACCCACCATGGCTCAGTGCCAACGGGGGGAACAAACAAACCTCCCCCCTCCACCCTGCTGCCACAACCAACACTAGGCCTAGCCCCAAGTGACAGAACCACCATGACAGACAGTGACAGTGGATCCTCACTCCACATGCTGTCATGAAAACTGTTTTCCAAGGCAGACTTTGAAGCTGTGACACATTCTCTACAAGCCGAGATCACAGCACTCAGAGCTTGCATTTCTGGAAGCCAGACAATCTTTCAAAATTGAAATCGACCACCTAACTACCCTGTCCCAAAAACATACCCCTTCAGGCAATGTGTCCTCACCCAAACTCCCCCCAAACAAATCAAAACCCCAAACTGAAAAAAAGTCATCCAAAGCCTAACTGTCCCTCAGATCAAAAGTTTCCTCTCCCTCTCTCTCCCTGGCCACTGATCCTTCTGCTTCCACAACCAAAAAAGACCCTCTCCCTACTAAGCCTAATAAAGATCCCCAATCCTCTCCTACCAAAGACCCCACCCATCCACCTCAAAAGAGCTATAGGCCTAATAAATCCCAATCCTCGAAAATCCTTTTAGGCGACTCCACAATTCAGGGAGTGGACATTTCCCGGTCATCCCCCCCAGGCAACTTCTCCACAGAAAGTGTGTGTCCCCGATTCGGGAACTAGCAGGGTGGCCAAGTCAGCAGCCACCTGCCACTAATGTGAGGAGTTCCACCATTCATGTTGGGGTGAATGACTGCCGGCTGCCAAGCAACGTCCGAAGATGGTGGCATTGGCACGGGCGACATGGAGAAACCTTTCCTCCCCAATGCCGCCACACCTTCCCCAAAGCCACACTCCATGCCTCTGCCATCATACCAGCCAGAGGCCGTCACATCCTCAATGCTGTCATTGCCCCTAAACAACAGAAAACTACAGCGGGCATGTGACAGCATGGGGTGAAGTACATCGACCATTCTACAGTCTTCACCACAACCAGTGGAGCGCCTCGGTTGGCCCTTTTTACGGTGACGCAACCACCCCTCAAGGAAAGGCACGGCAAGACTGGCTCTCAATCTGTTTCCACCTAGGCCGGAAACTTCAGGCAGAGAAGCAGGGCAATGGAGAAGCCAGCTGGACAGTGGAAAAACGTCTCTACTAAACCCCCTCCTCCCTTACCACATCTGTCCCACCCCCCAGCACACCCAACTAGGCCTATGCCCTAAAAAACCCCCCCTCCTCCCACATCCCACCCTCCTCCCACATCCCACCACGGGGTCGCAACCAATACGAACAAAGGCCCTACCAACGGCCCGAACTCGTTGCTCTCGACCACAGGCCTCCTCTGAACCCCCCCCCAAAAGTCACTCTGCACCTCTCCCCTCACTCCCTCATAGTCACTCCTCTCCTCCCCTTTCCCAGAGCTCTGATCAGGATCCAATATGACGATAGTTTTCCCCTCCCTTACCAAGCTCTAGGAATTTATCCAAATCATCCTACTCACCAGGTAATCCAGATACCCCTCCCACCCCTCCTTCTAATCAACTTCCCTTCTCCAACCGTCCATTGCAAAAAGAATCGGAAGACCCCTTTTTCCAAGACCCAAGATTTGCAAAGTGGTTGGTACCAAAAATTTCTCTTCCAAAAGACCCCCTTATCCATGGTAATCAATGATGTACCCTCCCCCTCCCCCCCCACCTTGGCCCTTCTTTATGCCTCCCCTCCCTCCCCCCAAATATATGCAGTCCCGGCCGTATGAGTTTCTGGACAAGAAAGACAGACATAAGCTACTACTCTGTTTATGGTTTTGTTTTGCCCTAACCTTCCTTTAAAATGATATTTTATATGTATGTACATGTATGTTAACCCTTGTGTGTATGTAATGTGTGTGTATGGGCGCGCGCGTGTGTGTGTGGTGTGGTGTGTGCGTGTGTGTGTAGTGTGTGTGGGTGTTGCTGCATGTGTGTGTGTATGTGCCCGTGTGTGTATGTGTGTGTGGTGTGTGTGTGTGTGGTGTGTGTCTGCCTCATGTGTGTGTGCCTCATGTGGTGTGTGCCTCAGGTGTGTAAGTATGTATGTGTGTTGTGTGTGTGTTTGTGTGTGTGTGTGCCGCGTGTGTGTATGTGTGTGTATGGAGAGTGAACGCACGCTCGTGTGTGTTTTATGTGTGTGTGTGCATGTGAATGTGTTGTGTGTGTGTTTTTTTGTTGTGTGTGTGTGTGTGTGTGTGTGCGCCCGTATCATGTGTTTTTGTTGTTTTGCGTTTAGAGTGAATATATGTGTGCCTGCGAGTGTGCATGTGTGTGTTTGAGTGTGTGTGTGGGGTGGGGGGGGGGGGTAATGTCTGTAGATGTGCATATAAACTACCTGTGAAAATAAACCTTTCTACCTTGAAAGAATACCTCTGTGGACCTGGTGCCGGCAAATGAAATATTAAGAATTGTCAAGAAACATTCAACACTATAACCTACTGTGCAAAAAAAAACGCTGTGCTGAAATGACTTGTTCTTACTAGTACTAAAACGGTACTTTATCGGAACAATCTAGATTGTGAATGCGGTCAGTGTCAGTTTGGATCGATTAGATTATGAATGCATCTAGATTGTAAATGCATTTAGTGACACCTGTGCTATAAACTCCTGTGGCTGTTTAGTGACAGTTTTGGAATGCCTAAATTCTGTGAATGCGTCTAGATTGGAAATGCCTTTAGTGCCCCTGTGCTGTGTTTTGCAAACCTACAAACTGAAGGTTATCCAAGTTAGGGGATGTGTTTTGTGATTCCCGTGCTGTGTTTTGCAAACCTGCAAACTGAATTATTCTGAAGTTATTCACAACCGGGAGTGTTTAGTGACTTTTGTGCTGTGTTGTGCTAACCTTCAAATTAAAGAGTCCTAATTTTAAATGCCCAAAGACAGATGGAAGGGAACACAACAGTGGAATTTTTTTTTTTTTTTTTTTTTTTTTCCTTCTCAACCTTGGATATTGGAATACAGCATAAACATTTCTCTGCGTGTTCCAAAAGACTGATTTGACTACTTAACAATATTCCTGATCTGAGGATATTGGGTAAATCTGATAAACTGTTTTTAGGATATAATATATCTCAACTGGTTAACAGTTAAAGCAAGACTTTTATTAGTACTTTTTTGCTCCTCTTAACTGTGCAGCAAAAACTGATATAGTTTTATCATACTATTAATATATATTGCTTTGTATTGCATATTCACTTATCATCCATTCCTTTTGTATTTACTTTATCATTTAAGTAGATAAATATTGTTTCCTCAAACCGTTTTAGAATCAATTCGGGTTCTAGTGTTTTTTTTTTTTTCTTTTTCTTTTTTCTTCTCCTTCTTCTTCTCTACCTTTTCAGCAACATGGCTCCCTGTTCTGAAAACCTGGCCACAAAAAATGGACTACGTATTGGTCATTTAAACATTAACAGCATTTTAAACAAGCTAGCTGATGTACATAGTATCCAACACAACTCAAATAAAACCATTTCATTTATTTGGATTTACAGAATCCAGACTTTCCATTTAAGTATCTGATAAAGAAATCCAAATCACTGGGTTTAAGAGCAATCCGTAAAAGACCCCTCTTCCTCCCAAAACAACAGGAATAGTTGTAATATATAAATGAATCCATAAACTTTAAACGTATTCACCCATCATTGAAACCCAACAAGTAAGTCTCTATGGCTAGAAATACAACTCAAACGAAGTAAACCCATTATTATCGGATTTATATACAGAAATCCCTCTAGAAAATTGATTGGGTTGATAGATTTTCCATAATGATGGATGCAGCATCTTTGGATGCAAAAGAACTTTTACTATTGGGAGATTTTAACATGAATCTACTTAAACCCACCCTTTGTGGGTAAACAAATTAAATTCCTATAATCTCTCGCAAAATTATTGACAACACCAACGCGCTTAACCTCCTCCAGTGCAACTCTCATTGACCATAGTATATGTAACTAAAAGCAAAAAAATCAAAGAAATATGTGTTCCTAACTGTGGCTGCAGTGACCACCTTCCTACCTGTTTCACATGGAACAAAAAAGGAATAAAAATTCCCATAGCTGGTCACAAGGAAATCACTTATAGATCATTTGTTAAATTTGATGAAAATAAATTTCTTGCTGACTTGCTGAATACCTCAAATTTAATCAATGTTTACAACTTTAACAGACCCAGAGAAAGCCATATATTTTTGGCTAGAAACATTTAACTCAGTCTATGATAAACAATGCTCCATTCAAAACCCGAAGATGTGAAGCAATGCAACACAACCTAAATGGATGACAACTGAGATTCTAAAAGAAACTTATTTAAAGAGATGATCTATTAAAAGCAAGAAAAATAGGAGAATTTAAAGAACAAAGAAACAAAGTAAACTCATTAAAACGTAAAGCAAAACAAAAATATTTCCAAAATTCTTGCCTCAACAAAAACACAATCCAAAGCTGTTTGGCAGGCAATCAATCAATTAACCAATAAATACCCAACTCAACCCATTGCTAATAAAATTTCCCCAGATGATCTCAACATTTATTTTACCACTCATAGCTGAAACAGTTATAAAAAGAATGAGACAGAATTAAACTCCTTAGAAGAGCTAAAAAAGCTTTTGCTCATCAAAAAACATTAATATCAAAATTAAAAATCCCTTTCATAAGTTGTTTCTGAAGTGTTCAGATAATCTAAATAGCTTGAAACAAAAATAGTAGTAGAGGACCAGATGGTATTGACAGTAAAATTCTCAAGTTAGCAGCTCCTATCATCTCTGACACATTAACTTATATATATAATTTATGCATTGAAAAATGCTATTTTCCAACGCAGTTTAAAATAGCTAAAGTAATTCCTCTATTTAAAAGTGGAGACCATTCAAAATCTTGTAATTACAGACCTATTTCTAATTTATCAATAATATCAAAACCGTTGGAAAAACACATTCATAGACACATTTATCACCATCTTGAGATTCACAATCTTCTAAACAAGAATCAATCGGGTTTCAGAAAAAGTCATTCTTGTCACACTGCTCTTACGAGCCTAGTTGAAAGTTGGTTAACTAATTTAAATGACAACAGATTCTGTGGTGCCCTTTTTGTTGATTTTGCAAAGGCTTTTGATGTAATTTGATCATAAGCTTTTATGTAAGAAGCTGTCATTGTATGGGATATCAGATAATGTCCTACAACTGTTGAAATCCTTTCTTGGAAACAGAGAGCAATATGTGTGTATCGATAATTCCAAGTCCTGTACATTACCAGTCAAATATGGTGTCCCCCAAGGCTCAATACTAGGCCCACTTCTATTTTGTATATATGTCAATGACCTTCCACTCCATATCAAAGACCCATGTCAGCTTTTTTGTGATGATACAACAATACATACTAGCCACACCAACATAGATAGAATATCAGTTTCATTACAAAAAAGTATTGACTCTCTCGAGAAAAGGTGTCAACAAAACCATATGTCCCTCAATCCACAAAAAACCAAACTAATGCTTATCACCACAAGACAAAAAAGACAAAATCTGACAACTCCACTCCCCCCTGTATTCATAAACAAAACCCTAATTGAAGAAGTGGACAATCACAAAGTCCTAGGTATTACAATAGACAATAACCTCTCATGGACAGCACATGTAACCAAATTGAGCAACACTGTGTCCACACAAGTCTATCAGCTTTGTAGAATAAAACACTTCTTAAACTTACATGCTAGAAAACTATTTTTACAGGCTTATATTTTGTCATCAATTAATTATTGCTCTACACTCTTTGACACTGCCAGTGCAAATACGTTAAAACCTCTTATTAGTAAACTATAAACGGCCCTCAAGGCAGTAACTCTTAAAGTCCTCAAGTTTAGTTGAATCTGACTACACAAAATTGAGAGTCTTTCCATTACGAGAAATGCTTGCTATAAATAAAGCTATGTTTATAAATAAAATCCTCTATGGGCAAGCTCCTACAACATTGAAATCAACATTTCACTTGAATTCTCGAGATTCAACAAAACTTCAGCGACCCATACCAAGAATTGATCTATTCAAATCAAGCCTCTCC
>JASPKP010003554.1:17500-19539 GCA_030674155.1 Stramonita haemastoma
GTCTCTCTCTGTCTCTCTCTCTGGTCTCATTCTCTCTCTCTCTCACTCTCTCTCTCCCCCCCTCTCACTCTCCCCCCTCTCTCTGTCTCTGTCATGTCTCTGCCTCTGCTTATCTTTCTCTGGTCTCAGTCTCTGGTCTCAGTCTGTGGTCTCTAACTCTCTCTCTGTCTCTCTCTCTGTGTCTCTCTCAGTCTCTGTACTGTCTCTATCGGTCGCTGTCTCTCTGTCTCTGTCTCTTTTCTCTCGCTCTCTGTCTCTCTCGCTCTCTGTCTCTGTCTCTCTCTCTTATCCCTGTCTCCCTCTGTCTCCCTCTCTCTCTCTTTGACTCTCTGTCTCTCCCTTGCTCTCTTGCTGTCTTTCTTTCTATCTGTCTCTCTAATGTCTTAGTATCTTTTTCTCCCTCTCTCTTTAGCCTCAATCTCTCGGTCTCTGTCTGTCTGTCTGTCTGTCTGTCTGTCTGTCTGTCTGTCTGTCTGTCATTCTGTTTGTCTGCCTGTCTGTCTGTCTCTCTCTCTCTCTGCCTCTGCCTCTGCCTTTCTCTCTCTGGTCTCAGTCTCTGGTCTCAGTCTCTGATCTCAGTCTCTCGTCTCAGTCTCTAGTCTCAGTCGCACTCTCTCTGTCTCTCTGTCTCTCTTTCTCTCTGTCTCTGTCGGTCTATCTGTCGGTTTGTCTCTCTCTGTCTGTCTCTGTCTGTCTGTCTGTCTATCTGTCTCTCTCTCTGTCTCTCTCTCTCTCCCTCCCTCCCTCCCTCCTCTCATTGTTGTCACTTGTTCTTGATTGATTTGTTTGTTTTTTGGTGCATTTTTCTTCTTATCGTTTCCTTCACTGTCGTACTTAATAACATTTTGTATTTTCTCTTTGTTTGTCTGTCTGTCTGTCTCCCCCCCTCTCTCTCTCCCTCTCTCTGTGTCTCTCTCTCCCTTTCTCTGTGTTTCTGTCTCTCCCTCTCCCTCTCCCTTTCTCTCTCTTCCTGGTTGTAGTCTCTTCCTCTCTGTTTCTCTCTCGCTCTCTCTTGTGTAAGTCTCTCTTTTTCTCCCTTTCTCTGTGGTCCTTCTCTGTCTCTCTCTATCTCTGGACTCATGCTCTCTCTCTCTCTCTCTCCTCTCTCTCTCTCTCTCTCTCTCTCTCTCTCTCTCTCTCTCTCTCTCTCTCTCTCTCTCTCTCCTCCCCCCCTCTTCCTATCTCTGTCCCTCTCTCTCTCTCTCTCTCTCTCTCTCTCTCTCTCTCCCCCTCTCTCCCTCTCTCTCTCTCTCTCTCTCTCTCTCTCTCCCTCTTCCTATCTCTGTCCCCTCTCTCTCTCTCTCTCTCCCTCCAACCCCTCTCTCTCTCCCCCCTCTCTCTGTCTCTGTCATGTCTCTGCCTGTATCTTTCTCTCTCTGGTCTCAGTCTCTCGTCTCTCTCTCTGTGTGTGTCTCTCTCTCTGTCTGTCTGTCTGTCTGTCTCTCTCTCTCTCTCTCAGTACAAAAGCACATTGATAAGAAAGAAAAAAGCATTTAATGACAATTTGGTAGCGAATCTTGTATCTAACATTAATAATCAAAAAGAATTTTGGCACTATATGAGTAAAGTATCACTAAAAAAGAGACAGCCACTGAATAGCATTGTGTTGGATGATTGGTTCAAGCATTTTAAAGCCTTACTTGATCAAGATTGTATTTGTGATAGCACAGATTATGATTTTCTAGATAATGAACATTGTGTTATGGATCGCCCAATATCTCAAGAAGAAGTTTGTGTTTGCACTTAAAAAATTAAGAATGCAAAGCTCCGGTCCAGATGGCATTATTAGGAACTTTTAAAGCCCCTTGCAAACAAATTATGACTTTCTTGTCAAGTTTTTTTAAAACTTTTTTTTGACCAAGGTTTTTTCCCCTGAAAACTGGTGTGAATCTATTATTTTTCCCTCTCTATAAAAAGGGAATGTAAATGATACAAATAATTTTTGGGGCATTTCTCTGTTGACATTTGTAGTAAAAAAAAATTTGCATTGTTTTTAAAAGAAAACTGCAAAATACGTAGAAGAAACTAATTTTTTAAAT
>JASPKP010000356.1:0-35000 GCA_030674155.1 Stramonita haemastoma
CCTGATGGTGGTAAGTACAAGGTTATGGTCACTGCCAATGTCAGCTCCTGGGAATGTTCTTGTGTTTGCCTTGTTTATGCTGGATTTGAATCTTTGGGGTGACAGACTGTAGTCAATTTGATTGTGAATCAGGCCATTTGGTGAGTACCAGTTTGATTTTCTGGATGGCTTGTGAGGCTGGAGTGAGTTAACCAGAGTTAGTTTGTGCTTCTTTGCGAATTGTAGCAGCCACTGTACTCTGTCATTTGTTTCTCCCAGTCCAAAGCGTCCTGTGGTTCCTGTCCAGGTGTCATAGGCATCAGGTCGCACCTTAGCATTCCAGTCGCCTTCCACAATAAGAATGTCTTTTTTGGGCGTTTTGGAGATGACGTTTTCAAGTTCTTCATAGAATTTTCTTCATAGAATTCTTCTATCTGGTCATCATTGTAGTCAGATGTTGGAGCATACACTTGGATGATGGTGAGATTCTGGGGTTTTGCAGAAACTCTGATTGAGATAAGTCTGCTGGATACTGGTGTGCAGCTGATGATGCTTGACCCAACATTTTTCCTGACGATGAAGCCTACTCCGTGTTGATGTAGTTTCTCTTCTCCACTGTACCATATCTTGTGGCCATCTTGCATGGTTGTTTCTCCGAAGCCAATCCATCTGACTTCCACAAGCCCTAGGATGTCCTATTTATATCTTTTTAGTTCATGTGTGAGTTCCTCTACTCTTCCTGTTTGATACAGAGTCCTTACATTCCATGTTCCAATGGTTACTCCTTTACCTGGAAGCTTTAGAGTTGGTTCTGCTCCAGTGGCACACTTGTCACTCCCACCCTGGAGGCTTGCAGTGGGTAGTACGGTCGTTGTTGATCTGGGCCTCGACCGATCAGTTTCTGTTCTTCGGTGGAGTTCTTCATTGGTGATGGTATTCGGCCAAAAGATGCGTAGAATGCGTCTGAGGCATCTGTTTTGGAAGACATAAAGTTTGTTGCTGATGGATTTGGTCATCTTCCATGACTCTGATCCATAAAGGAGGGTGCTAATCACGTTTGATTTGAAAATTCTTAATTTGGTCTTCAGGCGTATGTTCCCTGCCTACCATGTGCTCCTGAGTGAGGCAAAGGCCTGGCTGGCTTTTACAAGTTGAGCCCGGATCTCCACCTCCCCATTTCTTGTGTTTGACATTGTAGATCCAAGATGGGTGAAGTCATTTACTTCCTTGATCTGATCCACATTTAGTCTGATGTTCTCTTGGACTCTGGCATTCATTCTCATGTTCTTTGTCTTCTTGGTGCTGATTTTCATGCCAAGGCTTCCAGCAGTTGTTGCCATGACATCTGTCTTTTCCTGCATGTCTTGGTGGCGGTGTGACAGCAGGGCGATATCATCGGCAAAATCCAGATCTTCCAGCGTTTTTGTTGCTGTCATTGTCATGGTCCATCTGATCCCTCTGCTCTCTCCATCCATGGAATTCTTCATAATCCAGTCCATGGCCAGGATGAAGAGGAATGGTGATAGGATGCAGCCTTGCTTCACTCCTGTGCTGACGCTGAAGGCTCCTCAATAGACTGAAAAACAAAGCGGAAAATCTCCTGGCAGAAGAACAAGCGGGCTTTAGACCAAAACGCAGCACAATGGAACAAATTTTCAATCTGAGAATTCTGATAGAAAGCATCTCCAACACCAAAAAGACTTGTACCACAATTTCATAGACTTCAAAAAGGCCTTTGACAGGGTATGGCATGATGGCCTCTGGCAAGTACTCAGGCACTTCAACATTGACAACTGCCTCATTGAAGTCATCAAGGCACTGTACGAGAACGCATGAAGTGCAGTTTTCATGAACAATCACATGAGCGAGTTCTTCAAGACCACGGTTGGGGTCCGCCAGGGCTGACTTCTCTCACCTGTACTCTTCAACCTCTTCCTCGAAAACATCATGACAGAGACACTGCAAAACCACCACACTTCCATCTCCATTGGTGGAAGACCCCTTTGCAACCTCAGATTTGCAGATGACATTGACCTCATGGGCAGCAGTAAACAAGAACTGCAAATCCTCACAGACAGTCTAACAGATCGAGCGAGCACATATGGCATGGAGGTCAGTACAGAAAAATCAAAGATCATGATCAACAGCGCAAGTAATGACAGCATAGAAATAAAGATGAATGGAGAAATACTGGAAGAGGTGAGCCAATTCAAATAATTGGGCTCCATCCTAACAAAAGATGGCACATCAAACAATAAAGTGAAAGCTTGCATTGCAACAGCAACATCTGCTCTAGTCAGACTCGAGAGGATCATCAGAAGCAACAACATCAGCTTCTGCACCAAATATTACCTCTACAAATCCCTCATGATATCTATCCTCCTATATGGCTGTGAATCATGGACTCTGACATCAGAGTTAGAGAGGAGAATCCAAGCATTTGAGAGTAAGTGCCAGAGAAAACTCGAAATATCATACAAAGAATACAAGACTAATAACTATGTGAAAGAAGAAATCAAAAATGTGTGGGCCCCCAAGAACCTTTGCTCTCCACCATAAAGAGGAGAAAGCTGATGTGGTTTGGTCACACCACAAAACACAACACCCTAGCAAAAACCATCTTGCAAGGAACAGTCGAGGGCAAGAGACGAAGAGGCCGCCAAAAGAAGTCATGGGTTGACAACATCAAAGACTGGACTGCCCAACCCCTGCAAAACCTCCTACTAGCCACACAGGATTGTGAAGCATGGAAAACGATCTCTGTTGCGTCTTCTTGGAAATCGGACTGAGTGAGTGAGAGTGAGCCACATGACCAGTCACTATAAACAAACCCTCCTCTGGTACCGTTACCGCTGTGAAATCAGCTGACAGGACTGAAGGGGAGAGGGAAAGGGCAGAAATTCAGGATAAGGGTAGTAATTGTCAGCAGATATTCAGTGCTGTAAAGGTTAACACATCTTGCTCCTTCTCTTTGTCCTTAACCTTTACAGCACTGAATATCCTCAACCTTTCTCAGGGTGTCACTCAGCCTGAGGCCCGTCCATTCTCGGACGTTGTCTTCCCATCTCTTTCTCTGCCTGCCTCTCCTCCCGCTTTGCACATTTCCCTGCAGATTGGTCTTGGCAAGCCCTGTTGATCTTGCAAAATGCCCATACCACTTCAGTTTGCATTTTTTTACTGTGATCAGGAGATCTTCAAACAGCCTGATGGCTTGACCGATTCTGATTTTCACTTCCTCGTTATTAATGTGGTCTTTGTAAGAGATGCCGAGGAGTCTGCGACAGCATCTCATCTCTGTGGCCTGTGTTCTCCTCTCCAGATCCGCTGTGAGGGTCCATGACTCACAAGCATACAGGAATCTTGAGATGACCAGAGTGCGTATCAGCCTGATCTTTGAGCTGAGCGAGATGTTCTCGTTCTTCCAACTGGTCTTCAGTTTTGTCAGTGCTGTAACTGTCTGTGCAATCCTTGTGAGTATCTCAGGGTTGGATCCCTTGTCTGTTACAATTGCTCCCAGATACTTGAGGCTTTGTACCATTTCCAAAATCTGACCACCGACCCTGATGTTGGTGTTGATGCCGTTGATGTTGTTGGTCATCAGCTTGATCTTTTGTGCACTGATCTCAATGCCATGGGCTGTTGAAGTCTTGTTGAGGCGTTCCACTAACCTAACTCTTCTTCTTTCCCTGCCAGTCCATTGATGTCATCAGCGAAACGCAAGTTGGTAATTGTTCTGCCTCCAATACCGACTGTTCCTTCATGATCTTCCAGTGCATCAGTCATGATTCTCTCAAGGAAGATGTTAGAAGAGAGTAGGTGAGAGCAAGCACCCTTGTCTGACGCCGACTATCGTCCTGAACCAATCCCCTATGCCACCATTGAAATAGACTGCACTAGTGGCCTTATTGTAGAGCTCCTCAATAACTCTGATCAGGTTGGCATTGATGGTGTACAGCCTCATGGTAGCCCACAGAGCTGCATGCCATACCCTGTCAAAGGCCTTTTTGAAATCCACAGAAACATGGTAAAGGTCTTGTTGATGCTGAAGGTACTTCCCGCATAGCATTCTTAGATTAAAAATCTGCTCTGTTGTACTTCGTCCTGCCCTGAAGCCTGCCTGTTCTTCAGCAATGATCGTCTCTGCTTGTGGCTTCAGTCAAATCAGTAGGATCTTCAGCATGACTTTGCTTGGATGACATATCAAGCTGATTGTGCAATAGTTCTGGCATTGTTGTAGGTTGCCTTTCTTGGGAAAGGTGATGATTAGTGATTGTGTCCATGGTGTAGGCCAGTCTCCTGTCTGCCAGATCTTGTTGCAGATTATCAGTAGGGTGTTTATCATGGCTTCCCCCCCCCCTGCTTGGACCAGTTCTGCCAAGATGTTGTCTATTCCTGCTGATTTCCTCTTCTTCATTGCTTTCACAGCTACTTCCACCTCCTCCCAAAGGATGGGGTCGTCAGTGTCTGTTGGTGGTGGGACATTCAGTACCTCTGGATATCCTGAGGTTTTATGGTTATACAGGTCTGCGCAATATTCTGTCCATCTCTTTAGAATATCCTGGTCATCTGTTAAGATCTTTCCATTTTTGTCTGGTATGGTGCTGGTTTTCCCCTGTTTTGTGCCTGTCAGGTCTTTTACTAGCTGGTACTCTATATTGCTGTTGTTCTTGCTCAAATTTTCTTCAATCCAAAAATTTGCTGCCTCTTTCATGCTTGTTCTACTTTCTTTGTTGATTACCTTATACTTCTTCTTAATCCTCCTTGATCCAGGTGGAGCAAAAGGCGCCAACAAGTCTCCTCCAGCCATCTCTGTCTTGGGCAAGCCAGCCAATCTCATTCCATGTTTTGCCCATTATTTTCATTTCTTCTTCTATAGTTCTCCTCCATGTACCTAATGGCCTGCCCCTCTTCCTTATACCAGGTGGTGCCCATCTGAGTGCAGCATGTGGATGTCGGGTCTTGTTCATCCTGAGGACATGGCCCAGCCACCTCCATTGCCTTTGTTTCACTTCTTCTATGATGTTGTTAATGCCAGTCCTTTTGCTCACTTCTCTATTGGTAACATGTTGTTCCCAGTGGATCTTGAGGATGCGGTGAAGACACCTGCTTTCGAAGTCTCCCTCGCACCTTCTGACTCGTTCTTGTTTTTCTTCAGTTCTCCTCATTTGTCACACTGGTCAAGGATGTTGGCTGTGACCCAGGGGCGCTTTGCTCATCGTTGCCTGCCAAGAATCTCATTGGCTGTATCAGTTAATGCCTTGTTAAAGGTGTCAACAAACTTGTCAATATCTGTGTCACCTGGGTTGAACATGGTGAGGGGTGCAAATTTCCCTCCTATTATGGCTTGGAAGGCTTCAGCCACCTGGATCCTTCAGTTTCTCAAGATTGAATCTGATCCTTGTCTGGCCCTGCTTCATGACCTTCCTCAGGTGAAGGCGGAATTCAGAAGGTCATCATCACTAAATCATGGTCACTCCCAATGTCAGCTCCTGGAAAATTGCGTGTCCTTGTAATGTTTACGCTGGACTGGAAGCGCCTCTTCACTGTGGTGTAGTCAATCTGGTTGTGGGTTACTCCATCAGGGCTATGCCATGTCCATTTTTGAGATGCTTTGTGTGGACCATATGTGTTCATCAACTTGAGGTCGTTGCGGTTAGCAAATTCCAGGAGTCTCAAGGCTCTTTCATTAATCTCTTTGTTACAATATCGCCCACATGTGCCCCTCCAGCTCTTGCAAGCATCTTCTCCTATTTTGGCATTCCAATCACCTTGTACAACAAGGATGTCTTTCTTGGGGGTCTGATCTATAACTTCTTGCAGCTGTTCATAGAAGTCTTCTACCTCGTCATCATTGTGGCTCATTGTTGGGGCATATGCCTGAATAATGGTGATGCTGAAAGGAGTTGCCCTCAGGCGGATGGTGATAAGCCTGCTAGAGATTGGTTGGCAACCCATGACACTGTTCACAATGTCCTTGTGGACCAGAAACCCAACATGTTCATGTTTGTCCTCTTTCCCACTGAAATATAGTTTGTGGCCTTCTCAAGTTGATGTTTCTCCAATGTTCTCCCATCGTACTTTACAGAGTCCTAGGATGTTCCAGCAGTACCTATCAATTTCATGTGCGAGTTCTTCAAGTTTGCCTGTTTCTCTCAATGGTCTAACACTCCATGTGCCAATGGTGATGTTATTTCTGACACGAAGTTTGCTTGGTGTTTGATGAGCGAAACTGGTGGGGTGGGCTGGTAGATGCTGCAGCTATGGATCTATCATTTGATGTCAGTACTATTGATTAAGAACTGATGCTACTTTTGTTGCATGGATCTATCAATTGATGTTAGCATTATTGAAGACAAGGTGATGCTACTTTTGTTTTTTGTGGCACATGCTTTTGCTTGCCGATGATAGTCGAGCAAATTAGGTTTTTTGGGGGTTTTTTTGTTTTGTTTTTTCTGTTCTCTTTTTTCTGCAATTGTGGTGTGTGAGTGTAAGCGTGTGATTGTCTTATTTATTGAACATTTACTTTTCACTGGTCATTTGATTCTTTCACTCACTCACTCAGTCCCATATCCCAAAGGACGTAGGGGGGACATGAAAGAAGACGCAACAGAGATCTTTTTCCATGCTTCACAATCCTGTGTGGCTTAGTAGGAGGTGTTGCAGGGGTTGGGCAGTCCAGTCTTTGATGTTGTCAACCCATGATTTCTTGTGGCGGCCTCTTCTTCTCTTGCCCTCGACTGTTCCTTGCAAGATGGTTTTTGCTAGGGTGTTGTGTCTTATGGTGTGACCAAACCACATCAGCTTTCTCCTCTTTATGGTGGAGAGCAAAGGCTCTTGGGGGCCCACACGCTTTTTGATTATTTCTTTCACATAGTTATTGGTCTTGTGTTCTTTGTATGATATTTTCAGGAGTCTCTTGTGGCACTTGCTCTCGAATGTTTGGATTCTCCTCTCTAACTCTGCTGTCAGAGTCCATGATTCACAGCCATATAGGAGGACAGATATCACAAGGGATTTGTAGAGGTGGTATTTGGTGCAGAAGCTGATGTTGTTGCTTCTGATGATCCTCTCGAGTCTGACTAGAGCAGATGTTGCTGTTGCAATGCGAGCTTTCACTTTATTGTTTGATGTGCCATCTTTTGTTAGGATGGAGCCCAAGTATTTGATATGGCTCACCTCTTCCAGTATTTCTCCATTCATCTTTATTTCTGTGCTGTCATTACTTGCGCTGTTGACCATAATCTTTGATTTTTCTGTACTGACTTCCATGCCATATGCGCTCGCTCAATCTGTTAGACTGTCTGTGAGGATTTGCAGTTCTTGTTTGCTGCTGCCCATGAGGTCAATGTCATCTGCAAATCTGAGGTTGCAAAGGGGTCTTCCACCAATGGAGATGGAAGTGTGGTGGTTTTGCAGTGTCTCTGTCATGATGTTTTTGAGGAAGTGGTTGAAGAGTACAGGTGAGAGAAGGCAGCCCTGGTGGACTCCAACCATGGTCTTGAAGAACTCGCCCATGTGATTGTTCATGAAAACTGCACTTCTTGCGTTCTCGTACAGAGCCTTGATGACTTCAATGAGGCAGTTGTCAATGTTGAAGTGCCTGAGTACTTGCCAGAGGCCATCATGCCATACCCTGTCAAAGGCCTTTTTAAAGTCTATGAAATTGTGGTACAAGTCTTTTTGGTGTTGGAGATGCTTTCTATCAGAATTCTCAGATTGAAAATTTGCTCCATTATGCTGCGTTTTGGTCTAAAGCCTGCTTGTTCTTCTGCCAGGAGTTTTTCTGCTTGGTTTTTCAATCTGTTGAGGACTACCTGCAGCATGATCTTGCTGGGATGACTTAGGAGACTGATGGTTCTGTAGTTCTGGTATTGCTTGAGGTTTCCTTTCTTTGGCAGGGGTATTACAAGAGACTGTGTCCATTCTTTTGGCCATTCTTTGGTGTCGTGAATCTTCTGACAAAGTTCTGTAAATCGCCTTGCTGTTTCATTCCCTCCATTTTTTATGAGTTCAGCTGGGATGTTATCGATTCCAGGGGACCTCCCCTTCTTCAATTGTATAATAGCTGTGTCTACTTCATACCTTAGTATTAGTGGGTCTTTATCTTGGTGTTCAGGGGGTTTGTCAGAAACTATGTTGGTATCTGGGCGTAGTGGGTAGTTATACAATCCCTCACAGTATTCTGTCCATCGTTGGAAGATGGCATTGTTTTCCGTTAAATGATTTCTTTCTTTGTCTTCAATGACAGACGCTTTAGGCTGTGTGGTTTTAGTTAGTGCTTTCAAGGTGTCGTATGCTGTTTTGCTGTTTCCTTTGTCCATTCCAGCTTCAATGTTGTTGCATTGTTCTTCTATCCACGCTTCTTTGGCTTCTCTCATCTTTTTCCTCACTTCTCTGTGGCTATCCATGTACTTGTTGTAGGCTTCTTGACTTGATAACTTTTGTTTCTTAAGCTCTCTTCTTTTGTTGCAGAGGTCAAGAACCTCATTTGTCACCCAGGATTGTTTCTTTGTTCTGCTTCTTCCTAATGTTTCTTCTGCTGCTATAGTTAGCACTTCTTTGATGTTGTTGGCTAATGTGTCCATATCATTGTCACATTCCTCCAATGTTGGCTTGGAAGATCTCAACCACTGTTGGGTCTTTGAGTTTTTCCAGGTCAAATCTTATGCGTGGGCTTTTTGGCTGTTGTTTTGCTTTCAGTTTCAGCCTGTTGGTGGTAAGTACAAGGTTGTGGTCACTGCCAATGTCAGCTCCTGGGAATGTTCTTGTGTTTGCCTTGTTTATGCTGGATTTGAATCTTTGGGGTGACAGAATGTAATCAATTTGAATGTGAATCAGACCATTTGTTGAGTGCCAGGTTGATGTTTTAGATGGCTTGTGAGGGTGGAGTGTGTTAGCCAGAGTTAGTTTCTGCTTCTTTGGTCTTTGTAAAAGACAAAGTTTATCAACGCTGAAAGGTATTATCTTGTGTTTTTTTCTTTTTCTTAATTTTTGTGACAAATGTATTCTTGTGGGTTGTGACAAATGTATTTTTTTGCTGTGACTTTGATAAGAGGTCCTTTTTTTCGAGTATGATTGTTGAACTTTTGGGTGTTTCAATACCTGAGACAGCTGGCGGGTTGTTCTGGCCTATAATCAAAGGTTGTATTTTATCAGATGGATGACTCTATATCTATTGTGTCAGTAAACTGTCAGGGCCTTCATGATAATCAAGAAAGAAAAGATGTGTTTCATTATTTAAAAAGTAAAAAGTAATCTGTTTACTTCCTGCAGGATACACACTTTGAAGAAAAAATGGAGAAATATATTCTTTCTGAGTGGGGATATTTGGGTTTTTTTTCAAGCCATACTTCTAACTCCAGAGGGGTAGCTATACTTTTCAATAACAATTTTGAATTTAAAGTTAAGAATGTTATTAAAGGCGATAGAGGAAATAATCTTATGGTCCTTGTAGAAATTGAGCATGATGATTTTCTTTTTGTTAATGTCTACAGTCCTAACAAAGATGACCCTGAATTTTATTATGTCTTGAATGAATGAATTAAAAATCTAGGCGTAAAAAACGTAATAATTGGTGGAGATTTTAACTTAGTATTAAACACAATGAAAGATTACTATAATTATAAAAATGTAAATAACCTGAAAGCGAAGAATGTGGTAGAACAAATGATGGATACCTTAGAGTTAAACGACAACTGGAGAGAACTAAATCAGGATTGTTTAAGATATACTTGGCGGTGGACTAACCCCTTTCAACAGGCTAAATTGGACTTTTTCCTTATTTGGATCAAATCGTTTCAGTTATAGAAGATGCAGATATTGAGAGTCGATACAGGACAGACTATTCTATGATTTTATTAAGACTAAAGTTCAGAGAGAAAACTAGAGGTCATACTTTCTTGAAATTCAATTCGTCTCTATTTAAAGATGGGTCTTTAAATATCTTGATGAAATTAATGAAGAAATAAAAACTGTTATAGAAGATTATGCAGCTTCCCCATATGCAAAAGAGGCAGTACACATTATTCCGCCCGACTTGCAATTATCGATCTCTAATGATCTGTTTCTAGATTTTCTATTAATGAAAATTAGATCAAGAACTATTTCATAGGCCACTATAAAAAGAAAAAAATGAATGAAGAAGAATCTAAATTGCAAAAAGATATTCAGCAACTTGAAAGAAAAGATGGGAAAACTGAAGAGGATATTCAGGGTATAGATTTAAAGAAAGAGCAGTTAAAGGCTATTAGGAAAAAAAGAGTAGAGGGGGTACTTTTAAGATGAAGAGCGAGATGGATAGCTGAGGGAGAAAAAGTAACTAGTTATTTTTGTAATTTGGAAAAGCGCACTATATAAGTAAAAGTATGAATAGATTAATTGATAAACATGGGAATTTGTTAAACAATCAGGAAAAAGTTTTGCAGGAAATTAAGAGTTTTTATGAAGAATTGTATAAAAAAATCAAATGTTGAAAATTGTGAAATAGATCAACTAGTAAAAGATATTCCACATCTGGATATGGATGAAGCAAATAGTCTAGAAGGTGAGCTTAGACTAGAAGAGGCAAGCCTAGCATCAAGAAATATGAAAAACAACAAAAGTCCAGGTTTTACCTCTGAATTCCTTAAGTGCTTTTGGGGTAAACTAGGTGGTTTTGTTGTTAGGGCGCTTAATGCTGGATTCAGAAAGGGGGAGTTATCGTGTATTCAAAAGCAAGGCATTATTACATGTATAACTAAAGGAGATAAACCAAGATGTTATATAAAAAACTGGAGACCAATATCCCTGCTAAATGTCGTATACAAAATCGGATCAGCATGTGTAGCTAATCGTTTAAAAAGTGTATTGCCTAAACTTATCAACGAGGATCAGACGGGATTTATCAGTAACAGGTATATAGAAGATAATACAAGATTTCTTTATGATACAATAGCTTATCTAGAAGAACACAGTCTGCCAGGAATGTTATTGAATACTGATTTTGAAAAGGCCTTTGATTCTGTCAGTTGGAGTTTTATATTTAACGTTCTAAAAGCATTTGGTTTTCAATGTGACAAATGTAAATGGATCGAAACATTTTATACAGATATCAGAGCTTGTTTGGTTGTTAATGGTCAAGTATCGGACTGGTTTGGTGTCAAACAAGGATGCAGACAAGGTGATCTGCTATCTCCGTATGTGTTTGTTTTATGTGTAGAAATATTAGGAATAATGACTTGTAAAAATCAAGATATACATGGTGTGACAGTCAATAATATTGAATGCAAACTTTCCCAGTATGCAGATGATACGGAATTTGTTTTAGCAGGAGACAAAAAATCATTTGAATCTTGCATTAAGATTATCAATTTATTTGGTTCTAAATCTGGTTTACAAATGAATCCTGAAAAAACAAGTGTAATTTGGTTAGGAAGCAATAAAAATTCAGAAATCCGTTACTTGGAAAATCTAAATATGGAATGGAATCCACCAAAATTCAAAATCTTAGGAATTTGGTTCACAAACAATTTACGAAACTGTTCACATATCAATTATTCTCCAAAATTCGATGATGTGAAATAATTATTCAAAATCTGGGTTAAAAGACAGTTAACACCTCTAGGGAGAGTGGCAATACTAAAATCACTGATTCTGTCAAAATTGATCTGTGGCGCTCCACCACGAAATGAGTCGCTTAGCACATTACCTAATTTTGAGCTAGGAGCCTTTAAAGGCAGGTGGGGGTCAAGTTGTCAATTTTGTGATTTTGATTGATTATTAAACTAGATCTGTTTATTTATCTTATAATGAAATATCAAAGTATCATTTTTATTCCTTTTGCTTTTAAATGTGTTTTGAAAATACCAAAGCACTCATTCTGACAACCTGTTACTAAAATAAACTTGCCTGTTTCTCATTTTGTCAAATCCTGCAGTCTACCATTTCAATTTGTAATAATGTTGCACAGAATTGTCCGATTTTCAATCTGTTTTTTGTATTTGATAGCCACTTTATTGCACATTAATAGCATGTCAATAACTAAAAATTGACCTCATGTGCACTCCATCTCATTATGTGGTGGAGCGTCACATTTACCTATGGCTCTTACTACCAAATCCACCAAATGCAGTTTTTGAAACATTGCAAAAATGCTGTTATAAATTTTTATGGAGTAATAATCAAGACAAAATAAGTAGAAAAAATCACACAATAGTGTCAAAAATGGTGGGCTTGGGTTACCAGAATTGCAACATTTGCTAAATCACTTAAATTGACATGGCTAAGAAAAATAGAGACAACAAGTCCTAAATCGAAGACCATTGCAATGTTCAACTTTCCAATTCTTGAAAACCTCACAAAATATGGGCCTGAAATAGTTTCTCAATTTTTAAAGGCAAATGCCTTTTGGACAGAAGTTTTTTACAACATTGAAAGACTTTTTCTACAAAACTAGTTGCAGTAGCTCCCATGAACTGTTAGCAGAACCGATTTTTTTCAATAATAGAATACAGGTAGGATATAAGTATATTAAGAAAAAGACATTGATCAATAAAGGCATACATTGCATAGCACATTTTCTATTAGAAAACGGAAAATTTATGGCATATGAACAGTTCAAAATAAAACATAATGTTGATATTGTCTTTGTTACTTTTTATGGATACAAAATAGCATTGGCTGAGTATATACAGAAAACAAGTATATACGTATAACAGTCAATGATAAGGAATGCTTAAGTATGCCACTTTGTCAAGAAAGGATAAGGTCAGTACCCAAAGGATCAAAACTATTTTATATTTTTATTTGTGATGATGTTTTACCAAAATGTTGTACGAAGTGGAATGAAAAGCTGAATATTGAGAATGACTGGAAAAAAAGTTTTTTGAATTTTCATAAGATCTTCGATATCAAAATGAAATGGTTTCAACTGAGGATTACTCATAGATGTCTTGGTACCAGTGTTATATTACAAGAGATAAGAGTAACAGATAGCAATCTTTGTAATTTTTGCAACTTAGAAATAGACAGTATTCGACATAATTATGTTTTGGCAATGTGCACTTATTCAAAGATTTTGGCAAACACTAACAGAAGCATTGAGTGAAAGATGCATGAATGCATTTAATTTGCACATAACAGAGCCTTTAGCAATACTTGAATTTGACAAAAAATATATGCATTGATGGTATCTTTTATTTTATTATCCTGTTTGCTAAACAATATATATACCATTGTAAATTAAATAGAAGTAGACCTGTACTGCAGGTGTTCATCAAAAAGTTGAAAGGAAGATATTTGATGGAGGAGTACATAGCACGAAAATGTTTTACCCATAACACTTTTGCTCTTGAATGGACTCCATATAAGGCCTTGGTTAGTGATGAAAATTAAGTCTTTGAAAATCTGTTGAATGCTTTTTGTTTACTATAATCATGGTTTACGTTAAATGACAGAACCTTCATAGAAAAAATTATACTAACCCATGTAAAACATACCATCTATATTGCGACCTCTGTAGATATGTTTGTCTGTGTCTTCTGTCTATCTGTTTGTTTCTCTGTCTAGGTATCTCATCTTTCTTCTCACTATAACTTTAACATATTTGTGTGAATATGTGTGTGTATTGTGTGTGTGTGTGTGTGTGTGTGTGTGTGTGTGTTGTGTGTGTGTGTGTGTGTGTGTGTGTGTGTGTGTGAGTGTGTGTGTGTGTGTGTGTGTGTGTGTGTTTGGGTTTTTTTTTGTTTTGTTTGTTTGTTTGTTTTTCTCTCTTCTTCTGATTTTCATAATTTCTCTTATACTTTATCATATTTCATATTTCATTATGCTTTATGTGAATATTTTGCTTGCTTTTTTACTTGTATATGAAAAATCACATTTCATGATATACAACAATGTACAACATGATAAAACTGAATAAAAATGGTTTAAAAAAATTCTGCTTGCTACACCAGTCATACACTTTTCACCTCCATCCTAATGTCCAGAAGTGGAAGGCACAGTCCTTGGTGACCTGGGGGCTGACCCAGCCGGTATGGATTTCGATTTGGTTTTGTCTTCCATAGCGTATCTTGGGCGAAGGAAGCCTGGCAGAGCCCATTCCTCTCCAGACTGATTTTTGTGTTGAATTTACTCCCTACATGGGACAGGTAGTATTGGGTTACATGGATACCAGTAGCAGTTCTACAGACAGCCACAGACAAAACAGCTGACCAGAAGACAGCGCTGTTCTAAGGACCTACAGAGAAGACAGCTGACCAGAAGACAGCACTGTTCTACAGACAGCCAAAGACAAAACAGCTGACCAGAATACCGCACTGTTCTACAGACAGCCACAGACAAAACAGCTGACCAGAAGACAGAACTTTTCTAAGGACCTACAGACAGCCACAGACAAAACAGCTGACCAGAAGACAGCACTGTTCTGCAGACAGCCACAGATAAAAAAGCTGACCAGAAGACAGAGCTGTTCTACAGACAACCACAGATAAAACAGCTGACCAGAAGACAGAGCTGTTCTACAGACAGCCACAGATAAAACAGCTGACCAGAAGACAGAGCTGTTCTAAGGACCTACAGACAGCCACAGACAAAACAGCTGACCAGAAGACATAACTGTTTTAAGGACCTACAGACAGCTACAGATAAAACAACTGACCAGAAGACAGCACTGTTCTACAGACAGTCACAGACAAAACAGCTGACCAGAAGACAGAGCTGTTCTAAGGACCTTCAGACAGCCACAGATAAAACAGCTGACCAGAAGACAGAGCTGTTCTAAGGACCTTCAGACAGCCACAGACATAACAGTAGGCAGGAAAGTCTGCACAGTCAAGGAAGACTGGAGGGGAAGGGAAAAAACATGGAGTGTGGCATCATCCACCTTTTGGTCACAGCTCCAGAAATCTCAAAGGAGATACATGTGCTGCCTTTTGCCAAACAGTTCTATCATACAACACTTTTTCTAAGCACTTACTGCCTTCTGCCAAACAGTTCCATCATACAACACTTTCTCTAAGCACTTGCTGCTTTCTGCCAAACAGTTTCATCATACAACACTTTCTCTAAGCACTTGCTGCCTTCTGCCAAGCAAACAGTTTCATTATACAACACTTTCTCTAAGCACTTGCTGCCTTCTGCCAAACAGTTTCATCATACAACACTTTCTCTAAGCACTTGTTGCGCTCTGCCAAGCAAACAGTTTCATCATACAACACTTTCTCTAAGCACTTGCTGCCTTCTTCCAAGCAAACAGTTTCATCATACAACACTTTCTCTAAGCACCTGTTGCCTTCTGCCAAGCAAACAGTTTCATCATACAACACGTTCTCTAAGCACTTGCTGCCTTCTGCACAGCAAACAGTTTCATCATACAACACGTTCTCTAAGCACTTGCTGCCTTCTGCACAGCAAACAGTTTCATCATACAACACGTTCTCTAAGCACTTGTTGCATTCTGCCAAGCAGTTTCATTATACAACACTTTCTCTAAGCACTTGTTGCCTTCTGCCAAGCAGTTTCATTATACAACACTTTCTCTAAGCACTTGTTGCCTTCTGCCAAGCAGTTTCATCATACAACACTTTCTCTAAGCACTTGTTGCATTCTGCCAAGCAGTTTCATTATACAACACGTTCTCTAAGCACTTGTTGCCTTCTGCCAAGCAGTTTCATTATACAACACTTTCTCTAAGCACTTGTTGCCTTCTGCCAAGCAGTTTCATCATACAACACTTTCTCTAAGCACTTGTTGCATTCTGCCAATCAGTTTCATTATACAACACGTTCTCTAAGCACTTGTTGCCTTCTGCCAAGCAGTTTCATAATACAACACTTTCTCTAAGCACTTGTTGCCTTCTGCCAAGCAGTTTCATTATACAACACTTTCTCTAAGCACTTGTTGCCTTCTGCCAAGCAGTTTCATCATACAACATGTTCTCTAAGCACTTGTTGCATTCTGCCAAGCAGTTTCATTATACAACACTTTCTCTAAGCACTTGTTGCCTTCTGCCAAGCAGTTTCATTATACAACACTTTCTCTAAGCACTTGTTGCCTTCTGCCAGGCAAACAGTTCCATCATACAACACTTTATCTAAGCACTTCCTGCCTTCTGCCAAGCAGTTTCATTATACAACACTTTCTCTAAGCACGTGTTGCCTTCTGCACAGCAAACAGTTTCATCATACAACACATTCTCTAAGCACTTATTGCCTTCTGCACAGTAAACAGTTTCATCATACAACAATTTCTCTAAGCACTTGTTGCCTTCTGCATAGCAAACAGTTCCATCATACAACACTTTCTCTAAGCACTTGTTACCTTCTGCACAGCAAACAGTTTCATCATACAACACTTTCTCTAAGCACTTGTTGCCTTCTGCCAAGCAAACAGTTTCATCATACAACACTTTCTCTAAGCACTTGCTGCCTTCTGCCAAACAGTTTCATCATACAACACTTTATCTAAGCACTTCCTGCCTTCTGCCAAGCAGTTTCATTATACAACACTTTCTCTAAGCACATGTTGCCTTCTGCACAGCAAACAGTTTCATCATACAACACTTTCTCTAAGCACTTGCTGCCTTCTGCCAAACAGTTTCATCATACAACACTTTCTCTAAGCACTTGTTGCCTTCTGCCAAGCAAACAGTTTCATCATACAACACTTTCTCTAAGCACTTGCTGCTTTCTGCCAAGCAAACAGTTTCATTATACAACACTTTCTCTAAGCACTTGCTGCCTTCTGCGAAGCTAACAGTTTCGTTATACAACACTTTTTCTAAGCACTTGCTGCCTTCTGCCAAACAGTTTCATCATACAACACTTTCTCTAAGCACTTGCTGCCTTCTGCCAAACAGTTTCATCATACAACACTTTCTCTAAGCACTTGCTGCCTTCTGCCAAGCAAACAGTTTCATCGTACAACACTTTCTCTAAGCACTTGCTGCCTTCTGCCAAGCAGTTTCATCATACAACACTTTCTCTAAGCACTTGTTGCATTCTGCACAGCAAACAGTTCCATCATACAACACTTTCTCTAAGCACTTGCTGCCTTCTGCCAAGCAAACAGTTTCATCATACAACACTTTCTCTAAGCACTCCAACAGGAGGAGATACACATAGATCTCACCCAGAGATGAAAGTCGCCATGAAATTGATGATATACTGATTGACACAGTTTGACAAACATCAGTCATGGATGCCATAACAAGCAAGGGGCATTCCAACAAACTAACAATTAAAAACTCATATACACCCACAGGCACACACACGTAGGTGCCCCACACACACACACACACACACCACACACACACACACACACACACACACACACACACACACACACACACACACACACACACACTGTTCCTATATCCTCCCTGTACCCCTGATTGTAACAATCAGACAGGTATTCATTTTTAAAGAAACGAGAAACCCCTCAGTCAGTGTTGTGTGAATTTACAATTGGAAGGACTACTGGCAGAAGAAAAATTCTTTTTTCTGTTTGCTTTGCTAATGGGGCACTGAACATGGCACCCAGATGACAGCAGTGGTCATTGTAAAAAACATGGCAGGGGGTGGACTGGCCAAGATGGCAGTCACTTTGTATACAAGCAGCTGATTGTAAAACAAATTGAGATCTCTTTAATTTTTCCCATTATTTTTCTTTAGCAGATTTTCACAGTTCTTTTAAAACCGCTCCTGTTTTTAACACAAAGGTTAATGTAGCACCAAGTGGAAGTCAAACTAAGAACAGTCTCTATGTAAGACTTGTAAAACAAAGAGAGAATCTTGTTCTACATGTTGGAAGGTTGGCGAATACAGGAGGTTGGGACTCAGGCACTCTACTCAAAGGAATGATGTGAGGCCAGACAAGGGGTTATGGTCACACCATTTATTGTTTTTATCACCTACAACACACACATCTTAGGCAGGAGAACAAAACTGCCGATTTCCAGTCGAGGTCATTTTGTCCAATGTCATCAGACTTCAAGTAGCTTCAAGTAGAATGTAGCACCAGACAGCAAGGAAGAGAATGACTTTGAAACATGTCACACACACACACACACACACACACACACACACACACACACACACACACACACACACACACACACACACACACACACACACACACACACTTCAAATTCAAATTCAAATTCAAATTCAAAAATACTTTATTATCTCTAAAACAGAGAAATTCCAGTGGGTTACAAGCCATATATAAGAACAAAATCCACATAAAAATAATATAGCACAACACAGGTTCTGAACATCAGCACACACCCCATCACAGTATAAAAAGCACCCACAAGTCAGCAATACCTCAGCCAGTAGCCACACACACACACACACACACACACACACACACACACACACACACACACACACACACACACACACACACACAAACACACACACACACACACACACACACACACACACACACACACACACACTATTCTATTGATTTACCTGCAGAAGTGTGGATTCCTACAGACCAATGAATACATTTAAAAAACTAAGACTAGGCAATCCTGACCATACATTGGAATCAGCTGACAATCACATAACTTTAGAAGGACAGATCAACCAATGTTATCACAACAAACAAATAACTTTAGAAGGACAGATCAACCAATGCTATCACTACAAACAAATAACTTTAGAAGGACAGATCAACCAATGCTATCACTACAAACAAATAACTTTAGAAGGACATATCAATCAATGCTATCACTACAAACAAATAACTTTAGAAGGACAGATCAACCAATGCTATCACTACAAACAAATAACTTTAGAAGGACAGATCAACCAATGCTATCACTACAAACAAATAACTTTAGAGGGCCAGATCAACCAATACTCTCACTACAAACAAATAACTTTAGAAGGACAGATCAAGCAATACTCTCACTTGAGGACAAAATCTGCTGATTCCCTAGAGAGGAGGGAGGATTAATAGAAGGGGGGAAAGAGATTCTAGAATGCTCCTGATGCTTAGACCATCTTCAGCCATGTTGAAGTGTTGACATCAGACCGTGGTAGCCAAGATACCAAACCTCATGAATGAGCAAATGGTGCTACAGCACTGACACACAGACACATAACCTCAGGTACTAAACAGCTCTGACACACAGACACAGAACCACAGCACTGACACACAGACACAGAACCTCAGGTACTCAACAGCTCTGACACACAGACACAGAACCACAGCTCTGACACACAGACACAGAACCACAGCTCTGACACACAGACACAGAACCTCAGATACTCCACAGCTCTGACACACAGACACAGAACCTCAGATACTCCACAGCTCTGACACACAGTCACAGAACCTCAGGTACTCCACAGCACAGAACACTTTCCAGTCTGCCTATGGTGCTGACCACAGCACTGACACCATTCTGGTCCACACATCAGACACATACACTTCTGCTAGCTTCTGAGTCAGGAAATACTTCCCTTCTCACTCTTCTTGACTGATCAGCAGCCATTGACACTACAGACCACTCTGCTTCTCTTCTGCCTCCAAAACACGTTTGGCATTAATGGCACAGCCCTCCCCTGCTCTATTTCTTATCTCACATACCAATTCCAGACAGTTATTGCAAACGACATTTGATCAAAATCTGTCAAACTAGAATGTGGAGTCCCACAGGGATCAGTGTCCGTCCTAATCCTTTTACTCTCCACTCGCTACACTGCTCCACTTTCACATACAATAAGCCCTCATCAGATAGCCTAAATCACCATTTTTATGCTGATGACTCTCAGCTTCAAAGCAGTGCTACTCTAAAAAATCTGCCTTCTTTCTTGACAAACACATCCTACTGTCCTCAAGATATTCAAATCTGGATTTCAGAACAAGTTCCAAATGGACGCTGATAAAACAGAATTGAAAATGCCATCAGGCCAAACAAAGATCTTAGTTCAGTGTGAAAAGGCAAACTGAAGTGGTACAGACAGGTCACACAAACATCTGGACTGACCAAGACTGTCCTACAGGGAACAGTACAAGGAGGGAGACAAAGAGGCAGACAGAGAAAACGATGGGAAGACAACATCAGAGAGTGGGCTGGTCTTGAGTGGAACAACATAGCCTACTTTGGAAAGCTGAAAACTGCAAGGAGTGGAGGAAGCTGGTTGCAAAATCTTCAGTAGTGCTCCCATGGTATACCAGCATGTGGGATAGGTGAAGATGAAAGGATGACTGAAGAATATGAACAACTGAAAAAAGTTACAAGCTTTGCAAAATTCAGTGAACCTGTTGTCTGTTGGCAGCATCACTCTGTCAGCTGTCTCCCTTCCCCTGATTCATGTAGATAACAAAACAAGGACTGCAATGGGTTTTCCCAGATCAGTTTTTCATACATTTGTACAAAAACATCTCTCTATTTCTTTTGTCCCACACCCTAACTGATATTTGTGGTCAGTTTTCTAGTGTACAGAAACATCTCTCTATTTCTTCTGTCCTACACACTGATATTTGTGGCAAGTTTTCTAGTGTACATAAACATCTCTCTATTTCTTAGGTCCTACACACTGACTGATACTTGTGGTCAGTTTTCTAGTGTACACAAACATCTCTATTTCTTAGGTCCTACACACTGACGATATGTGTGGTCAGTTTTCTAGTGTACAGAAACATCTCTATTTCTTAAGTCCTACACACTGACTGATATGTGTGGTCAGTTTTTTTTGCCATAAGGTGTCTATCCATTTACTACTGAAGTGTAAATTCTCTTTCCTTAAAGGTGTCCTATAATGTATGTGGTCGTAGGGGAGAATCAGACTAAAAAATTATTTATTGCCATAAAAGTCACATGGACATATTGACACAACAAAATAAACTCAACATAATTCATCAATACAACATACTATTCACTGGTCAGTATGACTGAAATGATGTGCAGGCAAAAACCACCCAAAACCACCATAAAGCAAAACCATGTTGCATTCTATCTTATTTCAATTGCTCTCTTTTTTCAAAACAGGCACAAACATATTGAATTATTTCAGCTTGATGATTATCAGTTACAAAAACATTGCTTAATTTGTCTAGACCATTCCTGTATTCTTTGACACCAGATTTCAGATTTAGCAATAATTTTTTTCTTTGGTCAGTATATAAGATACACTCATCCAGTAAATGAAACTCACCTTCTATTTTGTTCTGTCCCAATGGTGCATTACTTTGACGTGGTGGGATGGCTTGCGTGTTCTGTTTGATCCCCAGAGCTATGTGGGCAGGGGTTTTGGCCTCTGGCAGGTTCAACCATGCTCAACAGGTCTGTGGGGTAGGAGCCAGACTAAATTTGCACCCTGGTCCTCCAGGTTGGGTGTTGTGCTTTGGGTTAACAACCCATTCACTTAAAAAATTAGTATGTTACAGAAACCACAACAATATCTCTAAGCAGCGACCTGGTTGGGGGAGAGTCCTCTCTGGTAGAGTCTATGACGCGAGCTGGTGAAAGCCTCCGGGAAGCCAGTGCGTCAACAACTCTTCTGTCAACCAAGTCAACAACCAGGATAGGGACCTGGAACATTAGAACCCTATATGAAACTGGAAAAAACAGCACAGGTATGTAGTGAAATGCGTAGGTAGCCTACAACCTAAAGATCCTTGGCTTGTGCGAGACTAGATGGAATGGAACCGGACAGTCGAGACTAGCGAGTGGAGATACTATCATTTACTCTGCACAGGAGGAAGGCCAGCCCCACACACACACGGCGTAGTGCTGCTGATGAAACCTGAGGCAACGTGAGCACTACTATCCTGGGAACCAGTGTCACCATGGATCCTCACTGCCCAATTCACCTCGAAGGGCAGGAAAGTTACCATCCTCCAATGCTATGCTCCAACAAATGCCGCTGATTTAGAAGAAAAAGAGAACTTCTACGAGCAAGCCCAAGCTATAGTGGACAAAACACCAGAGGGACTTGAAGATCCTAATGGGAGACCTGAATGCAAAAGTTGGGTCAGATAACACCAACAGAGAACTGATCAGGGGCAAACATGGCACGGGAGACCAGAATGAAAATGGTGAACTCTTAGCAGAGTTCTGCATCTTCAATGACCTGGTCATTGGAGGCACCATCTTTCCCCACAAGAAAGTCCACAAGACCACATGGACTTCCCCAGATGGCAGGACTGAAAACCAGATCGATCACATCACCATCGGGCAAAAGTGGAGAAGGAGGCTGCACGATGTCAGGGTGAAGAGTGGAGCAGACGCAGCGTCAGACCACCATCTTGTAATAGCCATCCTCAAGACAAAGCTCAAAGCCTTCACCGACAAGGCAGGAAGACCATCGCACAAATTCAATGTGCAAAGCCTTAAAGACAGAGAGAAAACAGAGGAATTCAAGCTGGAACTAAGAAATAAATTCAGCATGCATTCCGAGATGCCAGAGGAAACAATCAAAGAGCAGTGGCACAGTCTACATGAGACCTGGAAGACAACATGCCAAGCAGTCTTGGGAAAAAATACAAGAAAATACAAGGAATGGCTGACAACAGAATCATGGGCACTGATCACTGAGAGAAAACAGCTGAAAGACCAGATCAACATAACACAAGATCAAGAAGAGAAGCAGACATTGCAAGCAGGCTACTGGGACAAAAACCGTGCAGTAAAAAGAAGTGCAAGAAAGGACAAGAGAAATTTCACCGAGGAGCTGACTCAGGAAGCAGAGACTGCAGCAGGTCAAAGAAACATGAAGAGACTGTATGAGATCACAAGGACCTTCTCAGGAAAAAACAGTAAACCAAGTTGCCCCATCAAAGACAAGAATGGCAATACCATTCCAAGTGAAGAGGACCAGAGAGCAAGATGGGCAGAGCACTTCAAAGAAACACTCAACAGACCAGCACCATCTGTCCCACCAGATATCCCACCACCTACTGAAATCCTTGGCATCAACATCGGCATCCCCCCCCCCCACCACCACCACCAAAAATGAGATCACCAAAGCCATAAAGTCTTTAAAGTCAGGCAAAGCAGCAGGTACGATGGTATACACCCTTAAACACTGAAGGCAGACATCCAGACTTCAACTGACATGATGCATTCACTCCTACACAAGATCTGGGAACAAGAGAGTGTGCCAGAAGACTGGAAGAAAGGCTACCTTGTGAAACTGCCGAAGAAAGGGGATCTGTCATCATCTAACAACTGGAGAGGAATCATGCTGCTGTCTATCCCAGGGAAAGTACTGACAAGAATAATCTTAGAAAGACTGAAAACGGCACTAGACAAGACACTCAGGGATGAACAGGCAGGCTTCTGACAAAACAGATCATGCACAGATCAGATTGCCACAATGTGCATCATCATTGAGCAGTCCCTGGAGTGGCAGACCCCCTTGTATTCAGTCTTTGTTGACTTCCAGAATGCATTTGACAGCGTTGACAGAGATGTCATCTGGAGACTGATGCACCACTATAGCTTCCCACCAAAGTTCATCACCATCATCCAACAGCTCTATGAGGATGCGACCTGTCAAGTCATCCATGATGGTAAATTGACAGAACCCTTCTCTGTATGAACCGGCGTTCATCAGGGCTGTTTGTTGTCACCAACCATCTTTCTGTTGGTGGTTGACTGCATAATGCGACAGGCCACAGCAGGCAGGAGAACTGGCATACAGTGGACCTTCACAAGCAGCTGGAAGACCTGGACTTCACAGACGACATCAGCCTTCTGCCCCACAGGCACCAAGATGCACAAGAGAAGCTATGTCATGTTGTGGAGGAAGCCGAAAAGATAGGCCTCCAAATCAACATCAGGAAGACAGAGGTCATGAAAATGAACAACAAGAAACAAGACCCAGTGCGACTACACCAAGAAAACATCAAAGTAGTCGACAAATTTACCTACCTGGGCAGTGCCGTTAGTAAAGATGGGGGAGGGACGAAGACATCAAGTGCTGAATAAATAAAGCCCGTCATGCCTTCAACACCCTTCGCCCAATCTGGAGATCAACAGCCCTCTCACTCCACAACAAGATCTGGATATTCAACACCAACGTCAAGTTGGTCCTACTGTATGGCTCAGAAACCTGACAGGTAACAAAGACCAACACCCACAAACTCCAGACATTCACCAACAGATGTCTTAGTAACATCCTTGGTATCAGGTGGCCAGAAGTAGTCTCAAATGTAGAACTATGGGACAGGACCAGACACACTTCAATTGAGATGGAGATCAAGAAAAGGAATTGGGGATGGATCAGCCATATGCTCTGCAAGCCTGCTTCAGATGTCACCAGGCAGGCCCTTGACTGGAACCCACAAGGGAAGCGGAAAGTAGGTCGACCAAAACAGACCTTGCACAGAAGCACTGAAGCAGAGACGAAGGCAGCCCGAATGACGTGGGCCGAGCTGAAGAGGATCTCCCAGAACAAGTCCGTTGGAGGAGTGTTGTTGTGGCCCTATGTTCCCATGGAATCCACAAGTCAAGTCAAGTCAGTTCTATTTTGTTGCAGTATTGACAAGTTCTGTTCTCTCTTGGTATATTCTTATATCTTCCTTTCTCTATCATCAAATCATGGCAACTTGTACGAAATTTACAAAATGTTTTCCTATGGTTGTTGTTTTCACAGTTAATCAGATGTGACTCTAGTCTATATTCTTTAGTCACAGAATTATAAAAGTTAAGTTTTGTGGACTCTTGTTTCTGGTTAATCCAAAATGTTTTGTATAAACTCTCTAGTTTTGTTTCTATTGCATGGCACAATGGGTGTACATCAAGTGTACTTTGGTTTTCCCATACATGTTTAAAACCAATTTTACACAGAACATTTTTAACTGTGCTAATCCACTTATCATATTCATTATTTTGATACATATAACCATACAATATTTTAACATACAAGTTTTTGTCTTTCTCTGTTACATGTATCCAAAAAGACATTAACTGACTAAGTATTTTGATAGTCAGTGGAAATCGTCCAAGTTCTCCTAAAGTGGGTAATGCCATCACTTTTTTATGTATTC
This sequence comes from Stramonita haemastoma, assembly GCA_030674155.1. Lineage (NCBI taxonomy): Eukaryota > Metazoa > Mollusca > Gastropoda > Neogastropoda > Muricidae > Stramonita > Stramonita haemastoma. The sequence goes on from JASPKP010000356.1 coordinate 24,967, forward strand.
CCAAAGTTTGCTAACAAAAGTTTACATGAATATTTGTATAAAGATATTTTCTTGTTGTGCTTGTTTTAAATAAATTGTGAATATGAAAGTCTGGTTAGCCATTGAAACAAAAAGGAAACCATACTTCTGCTCCATAAGTTAAGATGGGGGTTATCAATGAATCAAATAAATGCATTATGATATTAGCCTTAACGCCTTGCCCATGAATTGCTTTTATCAAAGCATGAGCTGCTTTATTGCTTTGCTTTGCCAAATGTTCCTGGGCTGCTTGAAACTTCCCGTTCTGGTGAAATACTACACCCAGGTATTTATAGGTTTTAGTTGTTTCAATTACATGTTCTCCACATTGGAATTGAATTGGAATTTTAGGGGGGCGATTTGGTGAAAACTACTACTTTTGTTTTTGCTTTGTTTACTTTTAGTCCCCATTTGGAACAGTAACCATTTAATCTATCTAGTTTAGTTTGCAGTCCTAATATGGTTGTTGATAACAGTGCTAGGTCATCAGCATAGAGCAAACATGGAATTTTCTCTTCTACAGTAACATAGGTGAATCTTTTTCATCAAGGATTGGAACAATATCATTTATGTAAACATTAAATAATGTAGGACTTAGTGTGCTGCCTTGATGTACCCCCCTTTTTACAACAATTTCTTCTGTGTAACTTCCTTTTATTTTTACAAGGATTGTTGCATTTGTATACATGCTGTTAATGACATTAAAGGTTTTACCAGTTATGCCTATCTTATTTAACTTTACAAGTAGAGCCTGATGCCATACATTGTCAAATGCTTTCTGAAAATCTACAAAACAACAATACACTCTATTGTTTTTTTGTTTTTAATGCATTGTCTGTTAGTTTATTAAGAATATAGATGTGGTCTGCTGTTCTACATGTTTTTCTGAATCCGGCTTGTTCTCTGACAAGTTTGTTATTTTGCTACAAATATTCTGAGATTTTTGTATTCAAAATTTGGCAGAAGAGCTTCCCAACTGCGTTTATTAATGTTATCCCTCTGTAGTTATCTGGATTAACAGTGCATCCACTTTTATAAATGGGGATACTAACACCCAGTTTCCAGTCACAAGGATAGGCACCTGTATCTAGCACTAGATTAAACAAACTTTTTATCACTTTCATCAGACTGGGTGAAATTGATTTGAGCATTTCATTTGTTATGCCATCTTTACCAGGTGACTTGTTATTTTTTAAATCTTTTCATTGTTCTTGTTATTTCTTCAATAGTAATTTGTTTATCTAAGTACCAATTGTTATTTGTTCTCATGTCATTATACATGTTGTGTACAAGTTGTATTTGTTCAGGATCTATGTGTAGTTCCTCTCCAATAAGCTTTTTTAAGTGTTCAGTCCACTTCCTGCTGTTCATATGGTTTACATGCTTTGCACCATCACTTTCACTCTCTTTTAACCTTCGCCAGACACCGTGGGTGAAAAATTACCCAGACTCTCAGTTAAATGATCATAACTTTGTCAGTTTTAATTTCATCAAGCTCAAATTTTATGACTTTGTTCATTATATATTTGTGCATAAATCCATTGAATATGAATATTTTATGTTTGTAAAGAAAGGAGTAATTAGACCATAAAAATGTTGTCTAACCCCCGCCAGATACCGTGGGTGGCTGGTCACCGATACTTTTTATATAGACCACAGCTCTTTCCTACACATGCCAGGGCTCGTGGGTGGCTGGTCACCCATACCTTTTATAGACTGCAACCCTTTCCTACACACGCTAGGGCTTGTGGGTGGCTGATCACCTATACCTTTTATAGACTGCAGCCCTTTCCTACACACGCTAGGGCTCGTGGGTGGCTGGTCACCCATACATTTTATTGTGCTTGAGGAAGCACTTTCCTTCCGTGGCCAGTAGACCTATCTCCTTGGGACCAAACAAACTTGAGTAGTCAACTCAGAGACATGTAGGCTTCTTGACCTACTTTAGCCCCCCCCCCCCCCCCTCCCTGGTACCTGGGCTTTTGTCTTCCATTGCCTTTGTCAACTAGGTCTGCAGTAAGGATCTTTTGTGTGGTCCTTGTAGACCTAGTAGGATAGCTGGAGGGTTAGCAAGTGTGCCTTGCTCACTAGAGACAGTCATGTGAGAGAGCTTGCTCAGGTTTAGTCTTCTATTCAACCAAACTTGTAGTATGGCATGTCCTTTGATGAATCCTTTCTTCTAAATATTTCTAGTTTAGTTGATTGGTCTGAATCAGCAAGTATTTTTTCTGGACATTTCTATTTTGAGTTAATTGGTTTAGGCCCGAGTCAGCAAGAATTTTTCTGGACATTTCTATTTTGAGTTGATTGGTTTAGGCCCGAGTCAGCAAGAATTTTTCTGGACATTTCTATTTTGAGTTGATTGGTTTAGGCCCGAGTCAGCAAGAATAGGTAATGGTACAAATAAGGAAAGCTGACAGTCACTCCTCCTTTCCTGCAACAGCATTCTAGAAGGCCTGAGCAACTGTGTAAGCAGTAAGTGAAACATTTTTCTGTTTGATAGTAGTTAATTTTATTAAGGTTGTTTTACACATGAAGGTTGGCTAAAATCATAAGACTTTTACTACGTTCTGCAGCAACTGCGAAGAAGTCCTCTGTATCTGCTGCAAGAAAGTCCACCACCAGCCAAAGTCCAAAGAAACAAAAGAAGGCACAAGGCCGCTGTGGCTTCTGCCACTGGAAGGCTGATCGCAAAACAACAGGTTCCTGCATTAATTGCCAAAACTGGATATGTCGAAATCACGCTATGCAAATCTGCCCAGACTGCAGTCTGATGCTGCAGACAGAGGTTACTATCATCCAAGAACCTGGTGGTGAAGAACTACCAAGAGCAACACCTCCCACTCCCAGCAATCATTGAGCCCAGGGGCAACAAATACAAGAACAAAATCAGTTTTAGCAGCTCCCTATTGATGCTGGGAAATGTTTGTCTCAGCTCTAAACTGGTACTGATGTCCTTCATAAGAATGAAAATATTTTCTACTGTTTTTATTTGATTTTGTTTGTTTGTTTGATTTGTTGTTATCTTATCCAAGGCATTCAGTAATGAAATGTAGGATACTATCCGTACAGACAGTTCAGGTTTGAATTTCTTCTTAGTATTTTGTGCATTCTAACAGTTCAGAATCATATTTCTAGTATTTTGCAAGTGTGTATATCATATGTGTGTGTGTGTGCGTGTGTACGCGTGCAAATGTGCACTGATTCGTATGGTTTGTTCTGTTCTTAAATGTACATGATTTATTTCCTTACCTATGATTGATATCAGCAGGTACAATTACTTTGCTTTTTGGCTTTTGCACATGTTGAACGTTTTGGGGGGCTTCTGTTATGAACACACCAGTTTGAGTCTGACTGAAAATTTCATGGGGAAATTGATAAAGATATTAAAGAATTTATGATCTTGATAATCTGTGTTTTAATCTTTTCCTCAGAAAGTTGCTACCTGATGCCATTTACCGCATATTTATGAAATATATATTTTGTTTCGAATGCTAAAAACATACTGTGTTAATGCTAAAAACATAGTGTATTTGTTCTCTCTCTCTCTCTCTCTCCTCTCTCTCTCTCTCTCTCTCTCTCTCTCTCTCTCTCTCTCTCTCTTCCTCTCTCCTCTCTCTCTCTCTCTCTCTCTCTCTCTGACTGACTGGTGTTCTGTGGTGTGGTGTATTACACCTGTGTTAAAGTGTCGAAGTGGTGATGTGATGAAGTGTTGAAGTGATCATGTGAAGTGGCTGTTCACACCCAGTATGTGAGTGAGTGTCAACTGCTGTAGAATTCGTGTATCATATACATTTTACAGGTATGTAAATCGATTGAAAGCAAAATAGGTAATGTGAACATGAGCTAGACTGAATCTATGTGAGGGCCACATCAAACCTTCCCTCCAAATGAGGGCTGGTTGGTGGCTCTCCTTCTTCGCACTGCCGTGACTTCTTTAATTTTTGTTCTACTGCCGTGACTTTTTTTTTTTTTTTTTTTTTTTTTTATAAATCTGTGATGTGATTCTGTACTACCTCCAACAAACCTTCCACAATGCGACCAACAACAAGATCAGAAAGTACAAAACATTCTTTGTCATTAGAAAACATTCAATTCACTAAAGACAGTCGTCAAGTAAAATTCGTAGCAGCTCCCAAACACCTACCTACATGGAGAACAGTGCTGCACAACAGATATATAGACACTCTTAAGTCCCACACCGCAACAACCACATGGCAAGACTCAACACAATCAAAAGATATAATACCAGATATAGACATTTACTCAGCCACACTTCCACCACAACTTTTCAAAACATTCCTGCAACTTTTCCTTGACGATACAAAACTACTGACAATCACAATATTTCACTCGACAGGGACCATATTGATACAAGGAAATATGTGCCAGGAATGGTTGGAGACAGAATTTGACATTTTAAAGAAAATAGTAAATAGTATTTGTGATTGTGCTGGTGATGCAAATCGCACTGATCCCTCTTCCTCCCCTGTGTATCTGTCTGTGCCTGGAACTTTGTTAGCCATCACTGCACCTTCACCTGACATTACCCTCCCATCAGTAGTGGACAGTTCTCCAACCATGTTGCCAGGAGACAATTGGTTGTCTGTGCCGTCACCTCATCCTTCCCCTCCTTCCTCCCCACTTCCAAGCCCACTTTCTCAGTGTTCAGCTGATGCCATTCCCATTGAACCATCTCCCCAGCAACCCCAGCTCTCCTCTGCCCCTCCAACTGACTCTCTGTGTATTGACACAACCCCCCTATCCCACCCCCTGGACGACACAACCCCATCCATCCCCACTGCCATCCCCACTGAATCATCTGCCGAGCAACCCCAGCTCTCTTCTACCCCTCCAGCTGACTCTCCATATAGTGACAACATCCACAAAAAATCTCCACCTAGCCTCCACAGCTTGGCCACATCAGCCCTACCCACACTCACACAAGTTCACTGCCAGCTGTCTGCAGCCATCTCCACCATCACTGCCCTCAAAGCACAGGTCGATGCCTTACAGACAGAGAACAAACACTTACACCAACAGATAGAGATAACAGCCAGCACCAGCAAAGACAGCACAGTCCAAACAAAAAACCACATAAAAGCCACCGAACAAATACTGAAGTCAACCATTGCTGACCTTACTCAGCAAAACACTCAATTACAGAAAACAGTTGACAGTCAAGCCAAAAGCCTCTCTGCCTTCGACAACTGGCAAAAACACATTAATAAAGAAATCAATCAATTAAAGAAAGCCCTGCCATCAACTACTACATCATACCTACAATCCCACTCCAACAACCATACAGTCACTTCCACTCCAAAGACTCATACCAAAAAAACTAACAACCACTTCCAAAATTCTCTTAAGTGACTCCCTCTCTGACATATCAGATACTCCAATAGATGAAGAAATGATCCCCACAATCCCCATTAATAACAAGTTTTCACCCCTTGATCCTGACCAAAACCCCAAACCCAAACCACCCCCTCCACCAACCCCTTCCTCACTTCCAAAAGATAAAAGTACAAAAAGTTCAGTTCCTACTGTCAACTCCAAGGCACCCCCTCCACCACCCCCTCCCCCAACACCTTTAGAAGCACTGCTGAGAAAGTCTGTCCCCACTGCCAGCCAAGAGCTACTTATTGGTGACTCTGTCCTAAATGCAGTAGGGGACAGAACTTCTCCCCATGGCAGACCAGCAAGAAACCTGTCGGTGCCAGGCCTGACCGTCCAACACCTGCTGAAGTGGCTATCCACCCTTCCTCCTTCTCCACACATCACAGGTGTCACCTTCCATGTAGGCATCAACAGCTGCTTACAAAGTGGCCCAGTTGATTGTGCTACATGGCAACATGTAATCAGAGGACTAGGCCAGGTTTTCTCCCAGGCTATCATAAAAGCCTCTTCAATCCTCCCTCCATATGGCCGACACCATTCCTCCAAATCGGTGAGGGACTCCAACGCCAGCCTCTCCAAAGTCTGTGCTGAAGAGGGGGTGAGTTTTATCAACCACACCTCCTCTTTTCAGACTGAAAGTGGGGCGCCCAAGAAGTCCCTATACAAGTACCTAGACACCTTTCACCCAAGTCCCTATGGTATTGCGGTCCTTACCAACAACTTGTACCGCATACCAAACTCAAAACCTCTGCTCCCCACTCCAACCCACTCCACCAACCAGAGGCACAAGACTTGGGCCTCACAGTCCATCGAAAGATCTGTAGCCAACATCAAAGGACAGCCCCATCCTATGAATGGCCCATGGTCTCCCCCAACACCTAAGGCCCTTCAGCATGCAGACAGCGTGCCGAGCACAAAGCCTCTCCACACCGCCACCACTACGATAAGCAGTTCGGCCTACCCCACGGTGTGCCCGGTACAAAGCCCCTCCACGCCTCAGCGATTACGATAAAAACTTCGGGCTGTCCCATGGCGTGCCTGAGTACTGTGGCGACTACGATAAGCAGTTCCCACCCCTTCCTTCAGCCAGAAAAGTCAATGCCTGGGAACACTCCAGAGCCCTCAGGCACAGGATAAACAAAAACTCCTGGAGGTCCTGCTAACCACTATCCAACAGGCCTTTTTATAACCCTTCCTTTAGAGAGTCTATTGACAACAAACTAGCAAGAGAGAGAGAGAGAGAGAGAGAGAGAGAGAGAGAGAGTTGTTATTGACACCCCTTCCCACCAAGTCGCCTCTTTGGAAGTGTGAAACCTGTGTTCATTCCTCTTTGTTTGATTCCTGCCAAATTGATTCTCTTATTCTTTATTCATTTTTTTTAAATATTTTGTTTGGTTTGTTATATATATTTGTTTTCCCTTCATTTGTTCCCGATCTTTTTTATTTATTTTTCCCACCCTAAATCTATTTATTTATTTATTATTTTTATTTTTATTTTTATTTTTATTTTTCTTCTTCTTCTTCTTCTTGGCTTGTCTGGGCCTGGTGTTTGGTTCTTGTTACCGTGTTGTTTGCCTGGGCCTCTTCAGGCTCCAGTGGAAATTCCATTCTGCTATTTGTGTGTGTGTATGTGTGTGTTGTTTGCTTTTTTTTTTTTTTGCTTCCCCCCCCCCCCCCCATGGCGCGTGCTGTGTGTGTGTGTGTGTGTGTGTGTGTGTGTTCCTTCTGAGTGTTGATTGATGCTAGCTTATGGATTGATGCATTTTCGGACTTATAATGGTGAAAAATGAAAGATGCGTATCAAAGACATTACAGTGTGCATCCCGGGAGGGACCAGAACTCTAGTTGTGAGTGTTGTGCCAGCATCCCGGGAGGGACCAGAACTCTAGTTGTGAGTATTGTGCCAGCATCCCGGGAAGGACCAGAACTCTAGTTGTGAGTGTTGTGCCAGCATCCCGGGAGGGACCAGAACTCTAGTTGTGAGTGTTGTGCCAGTTAAGGCTAACTAAAAGCTTTTTTCAGGCTGTGACAGTGAACGGACTGGTGTGTGTACACACCTGTGTATGAATTACTCACCGGGTATCGCCATCTTGCCAACACAAGCCAAGACATTGTTGAAGCAACATTAAATCTTGAACAAGCAAGCAGAAACATTATGAGTGTGAGCACTGTGTGGTATTGTTCCTGATTATTGCGGCAGAACCTTGCCAGTTCCTGGACAAAGTGTGCACGAATTTGGTAGTCGGGCATCAGGGATTTGTCCAACAGCAGAGTGACGTGGTAATTGGCACCCTTGTGAAATTTATCACCAAGTCACCCTCAGAAGTGTGTAAGAACACTCTTTTTTATTTTTATTTTTCATTTTATTTTATTTTATTTTATTTTATTATTTTATTACTTTTTTTTGTTTTGTTTTTCTTTCTCTCCTTTATATTGCCAATATTGTTGATTGTTCAATTAGACAATATCTACCGTGTATGATTGTGTCTTTTGAGTAACTATTGAAATTAGTTGTTTGTGTCTTTTGAGTAACTATTGAAATCATTCTTTCTTTCCTTACATCTCATCATTACCCCAGTGCCCTACTCCCATCCCCATTATTCACCCTATATAAAGTTTATATCTTTTGAGTAACTAGTAAAATCTTCTCTTTTTTTCCCCCTTACATTTCATCATTCCCCCAGTGTCCTACTCCCATCCCCATTATTCACCCTATATAAAATTGATCTTTATCTGTCTTTTGCTACACATCATTGTTAATTCCATTAGGTTATACAGTTATATACACTGTATGTGTATCCTTACGTGACTTAGAAATCAGTTGTTTTTTTTTCTTTCTTCTTACATTTCACCCTTCCCCCTATTGAGTGCCCACTCCCCCTTATTCCTATTTATCCCTAATTAATCTTCACCATTTCCGGTTTTTAGACACATTATCACATTTCCAACAAAAATCAACACAAACAGATGCATTCAAGACACAACATGTGGCCCTCGAAGGAAGGACTACGAATCTGCCAATTAAATATAAATCACGCAGTTAATAAAATTGAAGACATATCAACACTTATTAGAAACCATGGCAAACCATTTCACATACTAGGGCTATCTGAATCAAGACTTTCAAAACAAATAGTAGACAGTGATTTATATATCCCAGGATATAAAATCATACGAAAGGATCCACAAAAGCAAAAAGAAACAGGAATCCTCATATACATCAGTGAATCTATAACCTTCAAGCGTCTCATCCATCTAGAACATTATGATGTAGAATCTGTTTGGCTTGAAGTCTCCATGAAAGGTTCACCACCTATAGCAGTGGGATTCTGCTATAGGAATCCAGCAGAAAGAAAAAATTGGATAGACAAGTTTGATGCAATGATGAACGTAGTCCTATTAGAATCCAGGGAAGTGATACTCCTAGGTGATTTTAATATCGATGTAACAAAAGTAAATAACACATGGATGCAAATTACTAATTCATTCAACCTTCACCAACTAGTTAGTTTACCCACGAGAGTTACGCCAAATTCAAGCACAATAATTGACCACATCTACGTATCAAATCCTAAAAACATCATAGAAACATGTGTCCCTGTCTATAACTGCAGCGATCACTACCCTTCTGTACTACTTGGTCAAAAAAAGGAACAAAAATATCCTAACACCTGGCCATAAACTTAACATATGTCCTTGCAATTAATAACAACTTTCCTATTTACAATAAACATGCTCCAGAAACATCAACATTCTAACCGCTTGCTACGATTTTGGATAAAAACTATTCACTGACAATTGTACAAAAACAGCTCCATAAAATACTATGAAGGCATCAAATAACAAACCCTCTAAAAACATCTCAAAACATAACTTAGATCCAAAGATGCTATCATGTAAATACAACAATACTCAAAATCAAATAAACATTTCTAAAATACAACGATAGCTTAAAAGCAAAATGATTGAGTCATAAATCAATAACACTAAAAACACTCAAATCAAATAACAAATCTAACAACTCAACATACATGAAAATTTCACTAACTTTTAGCAATGATGTACAAATCATAACTAAACACTATAAACACTACTGCAGAAAACAATTCCTTCAAAATCCACATACCATTTATTTCTATTTTTGAGGTCTATAGTTATCTGATTCACCTCAAACAATCCAGGACAAGAGGCCTCGATGGAATAGACAGCAGAATTCTAAAACTGTCAGCTCCAGTTATCACTGAGACTCTAACATATATATATAACCAATGTCTTGAAAAGAACTATTTCCCCAATGCCTTCAAAACTGCTAAAGTGATCCCCATCTATAAATCTGGTGACACTTCAGATCCTTCAAACTAAGGCCAATCTCCATTATATCCCTCCTTTCAAAACCCCTGGAAAAACATATAAATAAACACTTAGTCCATCATATAGACACTAACAACTTACTACACCCTAATCAGTCAGGTTTCAGACAAAATCACTCGTGCCATACTGCACTGACTAGTCTCATAGACAATTGGCTATCAAACATAAATGAAAATAAATTTTGTGGAGTATTATTTATAGATTTCAAAAAAGCATTTGATACAATTGACCACACACTTCTCATC
>JASPKP010000356.1:37500-50826 GCA_030674155.1 Stramonita haemastoma
TAGTTAAATCCCCCACCCCCTTTTTTATCCAAATGTATGATTTATATTACATGTATAACTTTTGACAGATGGTGGTGGATTGATGTTCTCAGTTGTTTATTTCATCTTGTTCTCTTGTTTGCTCCTTACCTATTAACACTTTTCTTTTCTTCCATAGTCAAAATTTTTTTATTGTGACTTCTGATTTTGTCTTTTGAACAGTGCATTTTTATTACCTTACCATATATAGTGTCCTTATGCTTGTGTGTTGTTTGGTACTGCGTAAAGTTTCATTGTTTAGTATCTTTTCAACTTGATGTATCCCTGAAAAGGGCGGGGACTGGATGTAAAAAAGCACACAAGTGCTTATCTATTATCCTCGAATAAAATACTTTGCCTTGCCTTGCCTTGCCTTGTCTCTGTGTGTGTGTGTGTGTGTGTGTGTGTGTGTGTGTGTGTGTGTGTGTGTGTGTGTGTGTGTGTGTGTGTGTGTGTGTGTGTGTGTGTGTGTGTGTGTGTGTGTGAGTTTCTTTGTCAGTCTATTTCAGTTTACATGGGTGCTAGTAAACCTTTCACTTTCAAATCAAGTGAATGAGCTCTTATTTCCCACATCATAATCAACGCAACACACATTGATTCTAAGACATCACCTTTTCAGATTCAGCTTTATTGTCTCAAAAATTACATGATGCTTAGCTGTCTGATCTATTTGAAAACCATGGGTGACTGGTCACCCACGAAATCTGGCGAGGCGTAGTAAGGGAAATGTCTATGTAAAAACCATGGGTGACTGGTCACCCAGGAGCTCTTCCCTGTGAGTTTAAAAACGAGGTCTGGCAAAGGTTAATTTCTGCAATGTTTTCCACACTATATTTGGATCTGCATTTATCATGACATGTAACTGTGATACTAACATATTTTTGAAGGCTTTCTTTTTCTTTTTTATCATTTTATTATACTGGTTTCTCTTGGAAAAATATTTTTGTCGAAGTTCAGCTTTGTGTGGATATCTGTTTACAGCATTAAGTAATGATTGTACTTCTTTTCTCATTTTTGTACGATTTGGGCCAAACCACTTTTTATTGCGTTTCATTTTTAACGTTTGGGGCTTTTTAGCTTTCAAACTCAATTGTGCTGCTTTGATAAATATATCTGACATCTTTTCGGAACATTCATTTAGATGAGATTTAATTGCAGATAGAGAGAATCAGACTGCTCTGTACTTTGTTTAACTTGTTCTGCTATTTTATCTGTTTGAAGTTGTATTTGCTTGTAAAGATTTTTACAATCCTTGTAAAAAATAAAAGGAAGTTACACAGAAGAAATTGTAAAAAGGGGGGTACATCAAGGCAGCACACTAAGTCCTACATTATTTAATGTTTACATAAATGAGTTGAGTTCTAGGCCTGTCCATTCGCTGATGTTGTCCTCTTATCTCTTCTTTGGCGTGCCTCTGTTATGCAAGGTGTCAGAGACCTTAGCTTCTCTAGGGGCCAGCATACTACAGGCAGCGCCCATCTCCTCTCCCTGGCTGCTTTACCTTCCCTGACCCGAAAGAGGCAGGTACCCATTTACAGCTGGGTAAACTGGGGTCTGTACTGAAACCAAGGCAGGCAAATGGTCACCCACCCAATTGGTAACCACTCTCAATGCTGCATCACTTTGGCTGGGGGAAAGCAAGCTGCTCTAACCACTGAGCTAAATTGCCTGTTTACATATACCAAACTCTTTGAACAAAGCTTACATGTTATTTCTTATGATATTAATCATTTTAACAACATTGAGCAGAAACTTCTTATTTGATGAACAAAAGAATTGTTCATACTTCAAAGTGTTTGGATGTTCCACATAATATTTTCATAAACATTTTGGATGGGGCTATAAACACCATGATTGCATTGGGTTGATAAACATTTTTCTATGAGTTTCATGAAACATTAGACAAATATAAATAAAATGAAATTCGTCACCAATATCACCACTATTGCATTTTGTACAGTATCTTTCATTTCTTTGAATTCTCTCAAAATGTAGGATATCATTAATTAGGCAGATTGTTATTAATTGTGTGAAACTGGGCAAATCGAACAGAAATATTGGATGGGAAAAAGAGCAAATACGTTCCAACACAAAATTTTGTTTTAAGCATTATATAATTTGTATAAATCTCTTTTGTATTTACTACTGCGTACCACTTATGAATAAATGCTTCATGTAAGCAATGTTTGACTTTGGTCCTGTCAAAAAAAGCAATTGAAACTGCTTAGGGACAAGTTTGGAATCTAAATCTGTGTAAAGCCATTAGCGACCACCATTGTCAATTTTATTCTTTCACATGAAGGGAGGGAGGAGTTATTCTATTGTCTACTCTACCTTGTATTCATTTTTTATTTTATATCAAGGATAATGGAATAAGCACTCAAGCGCTTTTTTATATCCAGTCCCCATGTGTATGTAGTTTTGTAAATGTCATCTGTTCCCACCGGCACACAATGGTCAACTCTTACGAAAAGCAGAACAGGATTTAACTATGCCCAAGATGTTCTCTGTGAGTTCACACACGGGCCTCAGTTTACAGTCTCATCCGAAAGACTTTAGGGGAGAGCGGAGTCAGCACTGATGTTAACTCCAGGAGAAAAATCTCGACCTGAATCCAACCCTGGTGGTCAAATTGCGAGCTCAATATTCTGATCACTAGGTTATGCTGCCTATAATCTATAGATGTCTAGCACTTTCAGTCACAGCAGATGTCTGTAAAATTATGGGTGCTCTGCCTGGAGAGAGAGTGTTGTTACCAGAGCAGGGACACCCAGGTTTGAGGCTTCACTGTTCCTGTCTGCATGTCTTTGTTTCCTGTGAGAGTGGTTTTTTTTTCTGAAGCACTTTGCCTGGTAAAATCTCTTGTGTCCTGGTTGGGGTTTTTTTTTGTATGGTAAAGGTGTGTTGTGCACTGATCCCTGGTTTATCATCTCACCGAAAGACTGGCACCCAGACCACCTTTCTTGGTCTTATTGGATGGGGAAAATTATGGTTCAGGACAGGATTAAACCCACACACCTCTCACTTCCTCCAGAGGGTGTCTTACTGCTAACCCCCCAATAGGATCACAGTGGTGTTTGCCATGGTATTAGACAGCCAGAAGAGGGAAGATGGGGCAGGAGGGGGGGAGGAGAGACAGAGAGAGAGGAGAGAGAGAGAGAGAGAGAGAGAGAGAGAGAAGAGAGAGAGAGAGAGAGAGAGAGAGAGAGAGAGAGAGAGAGAGAGAGAGAGAGAGAGAGAGAGAGAACACTGAACACTGAACACTGAAAAGTTTTATTGTACATTGGCCCTAGGCCACTATACAAAACATGTTTGAGGCAGGGGGAAGATAAACATCATCACCCAGAACATTTCCATCTATTCTACAATTCCAATTTTGCAAGTACATAAAGTCACACTCAATGCCCTCTAGTTATCATCAACGCCATCATCATTACCATGTACATAATCACTGCCATCAGCATCTTCAGTATCTATATCTGCAGCTGCAGCAAGTATATCAACATCACCATCATTACTTTCATCCTCTACGTCATCATCATCAAAATTATTCTCTTCATTATCTGCACTATCATCTTCAACCTATATAATTATCATCATCATGATCATCATCTTCAGTGTCTACATAATAATCACAATCATCCTCCTCATCTTCTTCATCACTGTTTCCATGTCATCTTTAACTTCTTCATCATAGTCACCATTACCACTATAACTTTCAACACCTGCACCATCCTTACCATCATCACCTTTAGTAACCACATCATCAGAACCATCATCACCATTAGAGATCACATCATCATTGCCATTATCATTATTAGTATTCACATCATCATAACCATCAGCACCTCCTTCATTGGTTTCTACCATCTACATCATCATTCATAATCATCACCTTCAACAATTACATCACTATCACCATAATCTTCAGCATTTACATCACCGTCAACATCATCTTCAGTATTTACATCACCATCATCTTCAGCATTTACATCACCATCACCATCTCTTCAGCATTTACATCACCATCAACATCTTCAGCATTTTACATCACCATCATCTTAAGCATTTACATCACTATCACCATCATCTTCAACTTTTACATCACCATCATCTTCCGCATTTACATCACCACACCATCATCTTCAGCGTTTACATCACAATCAACATCATCTTCAACATTCACATCATCATCATCTTCAACATTACATCACCATCACCTTCATCATTTATATCGATATCAACATCATCCTCAGCATTTACATCACCATCACCATCATTTTCAGCATTTATATCACCATCACCATTATTTTCAGCATTTACACCACCAGCATCTTCAACATTTCCATCACCCTCATCTTCAACATTTACATCGCCGTCATCTTAAACATTTACATCACCATCATCTTCAGCATTTACATTATCATCGTCTTCAACATTTACATCGCCTTCATCTTCAGCATTTACATCACGATAAATCATCATCTTCAACATTTACATCACCATCATCTTCAACATTTACATCACCATCATCTTCAGCATTTACATCACAATAATCATCATCTTCAACATTTACAGCACCATCATCTTCAACATTTACATCACCATCATCTTCAACATTTACATCACCATCATCTTCAACATTTACATCACTATCATCTTCAGCATTTACATCACCATCACCACCATCATCAACATTTACATCACCATCATCTTCAACATTTACATCACCATCATCTTCAACATTTACATCACATCATCTTCAACATTTATATCACCAGCACCATCCTCTTCAGCATTTACATCACTATCATCTTCAATATTTACATCACCATCACCATCAACTTCAATATTTACATCACCATCACCTTCAGCATTTCCATCACCATCATCTTCAGCATTTATATCACCATCATCTTCAACATTATATCACCATCATCTTCAGCATTTACATCACCAACATCTTCAACAATTACATCACCATCATCTTCAGCATTTACATTCCCATCCCCATCATCTTCCACATTTACACCACCATCACCATAATCTTCAACATTTACATCACTATCGTCTTCAACATTTACATCACCATCACCTTCAGCATTTTCATCACCATCACCATCATCTTTAACATTTACATCACCATAATAATCATCTTCAACATTTACATCACTATTATCTTCAATATTTACATCACTATCACCATCATCTTCAGCATTTACATCACACATCCTCTTCAACATCACCATCACCATCATCTTCAACATTTACATCTCCATCATCTTCAACATTTATATCACCATCACCTTTATGCTCATCATTTACATCGCCAGTATTTTCATCACCATCACCATCATCTTCACCATTTACATCACAATAATCATCATCTTCAACATTTACATCACCATCGTCTTCAACATTTACATCACCATCATCTTCAGCATTTACATCACCATCATCTTCAGCATTTACATCACCATCATCTTCAGCATTTACATCACCATCATCTTCAACATTTACATCACCATCGTCTTCAACATTTACATCACCATCATCTTCAACATTTACATCACCATCGTCTTCAACGTTTACATCACTATCATCTTCAGCATTTACATGACCATCATCTTCAGCATTTACATCACCAGCACCATCCTCTTCAGCATTTACATCACCAAGCACCATCATTTTCAACATTTACATTACCATCCTCTTCAGCATTTACATCACCATCATCTGCAGGATTTACATCACCAGGAACATCATCCTCAACATTTACATCACCGGCATAATCCTCTTCAACATTTACATCACCAGCATAATCCTCTCCAACAATTACATCACCAGCACACACTGAACACTGAAATGGTTCAATGGTACTTGGGCCTTAGGACACAATACAACCAATTGGGAGATGGGTATGACAATGCAAGAACATGTTGATGGAAACATACAAAAGTCCAAACTCAGGGATTTAAAGAATGATATGGAAAATTGAAACCAAAATCTCTTAAAAAATCAAGACACATTGAAAAGAAACTTGTGTTGTGCAATATGAGCACATGCTTGACCCTGGTTGAAAACCCAAGACATCTCAAGTGCACTATCAAAAGGAAAAAAAAGCAATCAATCAGCCAAGCTAACACACATTACCTCAAAAACATATATCAAATTCAGACAATACATCTCTGTCTTCTGCTGAGTGGAAGACATATCGGAAAACACTGTGCAACTGGTGAGTATCTGACATTTGCAACAACACTTGAATGGGAACTGTAGTTAAAAGCCCAGGAATTTATTTCTAAGATCCGAATACATGGGACAGTCAAAGAGAAAATGTTGTTCGGTTACTGACATACAAAAAGGACAGTTTTTGTTTTGCAGAGAATCACTGTATTGATACACATTTGCATTTAGTGGTAGGACATTAAATCTTAATTGAGAAATAGCAACCCTAAAGCGTTAAGTATCAGTATCATTAATATATTTTTCTCTTTCAAAAATTGTTTTAAATGATCTATAACCTTCATATCTATTGCGATTTTCAATTATGGAAAACAACTCTTGTATAAAAGTATCAACGAGTCTCTGCTTAAATAAACGTAAGAATGCTTTAACATCCCCCACACCTTGCTGCTCCCAAACAAACTGAAATCCCGCCTTGCATAAAATTTCCCTTAATTTTGTTACCCAACAATTCTTCCCTGTTCTATCTATATTAAGCAACATCTGATAAGCCTTGAAAGGTAATCTATTATTTTCCATTTGTAACAACCTAAACCAATATCGCAAAGCAGAAACACATGCATTCACATACAGAGATATCTCCCCAAGTCACCATAGATCATCTTATTTGAAGTTTTTACTGGAACACCCAGGAATCTTTTACAGACTAACATATGTACTTTTTCTAAATGATCTAACTTTGTCAATCCCCAAATTTCAGATGCATAAATAAAACAGACTGTATCTTAGTGTCAAATATCTTAAATCACGTATTAACAGTGATTTTCCTTGTATTTTGGAATGCTTTATTTAGTTGTATAGCTGCCTTCTTACCCTTTGTTGCTAAGTGCTTAGTTCCTTTCTTCATGCTAATCATTGTTGTAAAATTAAACCCTAAGTAACAATAATTATTTACTACTTCTAGTTTTTTGCCATCAAAAATCCATTTCTCACTTTGAGCTAAATAACCCCCTTTTCTAAATACCATGACTTTTGTTTTTTCAGTGTTAACATTTAGTTTCATTTCCTTACAGCATCTATGTAATATATTTAGTTGGTTTTGCAGGCCACCTGGAGTTGTTGATAACAAAGCCACATCATCGGCAAAAAGTAGAATAAATAGTTCAATACCACCTGAAAGTATTTGTATACCATGCTTACCTTCAGTATTCATGTGGTCAGCCAGCTGATTTATAAAAATAGAGAATAATGTAGGGCTCAGTACACATCCTTGCCTTACACAAAGCGGGCAATCAAAAAAATCTGTAAACTCATTGTTTGCATGCACACATGACAGTAATGAACAATACATTGATTTCAAGCATACCACAAATTTTCCTTTCACACCTTGTGTTTTCAGACATTCAAGAAGCTTATCATGGCGAACAGAATCAAATGCTTTCCTGAAGTCAACAAAAGCAACATATAATTTCCTCCCCCCTTTTTGCATACATTTCTGAACAACTGCATATAAGTTGAATATCTGATCCACTGCTGAGTATCCTTTCCGGAATCCTGCCTGACTTTCTGAAATCCTATTGTTACTTTCTAGCCATTTATAAAGTCGTGTGTTTAAGATAGATGTTTTAACACTTAGAAATAACGCTTAAGAGGGAAACTCCCCTGTAATTATCAGCATTATCGCGGTCTCCTTTTTTTGTGAATTGGTATGATTATGGCCTTTGACCGTACTTTTGGATAAATTCCTGATGAAAAGATGATCTTAAATAACTTTATCAGAAAAGTTTGTTACAATTTTGTCACCAGTTTTCAACATCTCAGCTAATATGTCATCTATACCACTTGCTTTTCTTGGTTTAAGTTTTCTAATTGCTCCTTTTACTTCATCCTCTGTTATATCTTTATTTAATGCGTGATTGGCATCTTCCAAAAGATCCACTGAAATATCACTGGGATTAACAATTTCTTCATGTTTTTGAAAAACATCTTTAAAGTGATGAGACCAACTATCAGTACTTATATTACTATATATCTTCTCACTATTCCCACACACCCATGTTTTAACCTCTCTCCAGAACTGTGGGGAGTTTTGGACAAATTTTAGCTAATGATTCAACTTTTTGTTTTTTATAATCTAGTTTTTTTGTTTTTATTAGCTTTTGTACTGTTTTCTGTTTTTCAACATAAACTAGCCTATCTTCTTCCTTTCTGGTGAATTGAAAACAGTTTAGCATCTTTCTGCTTTCCTTTTTTGCAAGTCGACATTCATCATCGAACCATTCAGATTTCTTTGTACTGTTTAGTGAAACCCTTTTAGACATGCATTTGCTGGCATCTTTCAAACACTTGGTAAAAGTCAAGTCAAGTCAAAATTATCTTTATTGAGGGTAAAAGATTAAGTTTACACAACTTTTTTTCATCCTGCCCTCACAAAAAAATCAAGAAAATTAACTTCTAAAACAATCAAAGATAAATATCAACCTTGGTTGAAAACCAAAATAAATGAGGATTTTCATCCAAACAGAATCTTACAAGATAACAAACTCAAGACAGTAACATAAACTCAAGTCATACAGACAAAATAATAGAAATACAAAAATAACATGGGTATGAATAACAACAAAACAGTCAAATGTGTCGAACATAAGGGTGGACTTATAATTTTGTCCATCAGATGTTTCTTCAAAAGTTTCTTAAAACATTTGTTTTGAAGGAACTGATTTTAGAAAGAGAGGCAATTTATTCCACAATGTTCTTCCTGAATAAGCAAGGCTCGATTTATAGAGATTATTGTGGGGCCTGGGTAGAAACAGTCTATGGGTAGACCTGTTTTTATTGACAGCAAATTTTTCCATGATTTTCTTTGGGGCTTTCCTGTTTAATATATTGTACATACATATATATTTGTTGAACTGCAGTCTGTCTTTGAGTGTAAGAATATCTAGGTTCTTTGCAGTTGGTGGTGGTCAGAGTATTAGGATTCAAACGGATAAGTTTCACAGCTCTTTTGTGCAGGTGGTTTATATGCTTTAGGTTTGTTTCACTTGCACTATCCCATAAGGTAGAAACATAATTTATAAGAGATAGAATATGGGCATGAAAGAATAGCTTTTGTGACTGTAGATTTAGGAAATTCTTGATTTTTCTAAGTTGATATAATCTTACTGAGATTCGTTTTCCTAATATAGCTATGTGATCTGACCAAGACAAGTCATTGTCAATCATTGCACCTAGTACTTTGTGTGAGATTACTTCTTCAATTTGTTGTCCATGGATATATATTGCCGCGAATGGAGAACACAATTTCTGTCTTTTTTGCCGAGTGGTTATAAACATACATTTTGTCTTATTAGAATTAAAAGACATATGATTGAGTTATGTCCATTCCAGAAGTTTATTTGATATCTGCCTGCATGTCATTCACAAGCTGGTTTGGATCATCATTGTTACAATGAATTGATGTATCATCAGCAAGCATTTGACATGAACAATTGATATGCAGAGGTAGGTCGTTAATATAAATAGAGAAAAGAAATGGCTCTAGTATTGATCCCTGTGGTATTCCATATTTCACAGGTAATAAGGTTGATCTCCTAGGACCGATTTCAACAAGTTGATGGCAATTAGTGAGAATGAGTCTAAAAATGAAAATTTTCCTTGGTTGGAGATTTTATAGCATTTAATTTTTTTGATGAGGAGAGAGTGGCTAATAACATAAAAAGGCCTTAGCAAAGTCTAGAAAAAGAAACTCCTGTAATTTCATCCTTATTGACATTCAAAAGACAATGCTCAATTAGTTGTATTAGGGCTGTATGGCAAGAGTGGTTTTCACGAAAGCCTGACTGGTTTTCAACTCCGCCATTGCCTGGTCCCAAGTCCAGGATGCGATAAGGAGGAGGGTCTTGCGTTGGGCTAGCAACCCACCATGTAAAGAAATCTACGCTACAGAAACGCCAACAAAATCTTCAAAATTATCAAATCTTGGGTGATGAGTGGGGACTGATGCAGCAATGCATCAGATGAAGAGTAGAGATGAAAGCCGAAAGGAAGTTTCTACTCCAACGGAGTCCTTGGTGAAACCCAAACAACAAGTGAGAATGGCAGCATGGAATTGTACAAACAATGTATGAAAGTGGAAAGACAGCACAAATTGTGAGGGAGATGAAAAGATACAACATTCACATTTTAGGCATCAGCGAGATGAGATGGACAGATTCCGGAATTATGGCTCTTGGTACAGGAGAAACAGTGTGCTATTCCGGGCGTAATGATGGACAACACCAGGAAGGAGTTGGAATCATTATGGACAGGCAGACAAGAAAGAGTCTAATGGGATGGGAGCCAGTCAGCGCCCGAATCATCAGAGCCAGGTTCTTCTCCAGGTATGCAAAGACCACCTTGATACAATGCTATGCACCCACAGACCAAGCTACTGAAGAAGAGAAAGACCTGTTCTATAGCAACCTCCAAGAACAACTCGACAGGACACCTCGACATGACATCCTTCTTCTGATGGGCGATTTCAATGCAAAAGTTGGAGCCGATAACATTGGATATGAATCATGCATGGGAAAAGAAAGTGAGGGAGAACGAAACGACAATGGGCAGCGTTTTTGAGATTTGTGTCTGGAGAACGGCCTAAGTGATAGGAGGCACCATCTTCCAGCACAAAACCATTCACAAGTTGACATGGGTATCACCAGATGGGAAGACAAGCAACCAAATATATCACATAGCCATCAACCAGAAATGGAGGAAGACAATGAAAGATGTCAAGGCATTGAGAGGGGCAGACGCAGGCAGTGACCACCATCCTGTGTTGTGCAAATTACAACTCAAGCTGAAGAGGACACACAAAAAGAACAGAGAACAACCTTTTGACTCTGGGTGACTGAAAGATCCAGGAGTGAAGGCCCAGTTTACAGTGGAGTTGACCAACAGGTTTAAAGCTCTTGAAGACTTTCCAGCAGATGATATCAACACCCTTTGTGACAGTATGCAGAAAGTATTTACTGATGCCAGTAAAGATGTACTGGGCTACAGGAAAAGAGAGAGGAAAGAATGGATCTCAGAAAGCACCTGGAATCTTATTGATGAAAGAAAAAGCAGCAAAACAACTCATGCTAACTGGCAGTGAGGAGGACAGATCTACAGCTGCAGAGACTTACAGAGAACTGAACAGAGCAGTCAAGAAGAGTGTCCGGAGAGACAAAAGAAAAATACACAGACACTTTAGCCTCAGAAGCACAGTTAACCTCTGAAAAAGGTGACAGCAGAACTGTGTACAAGATCACCAAGATTCTCACCGGAGGATTCACCAGCAAGACAACAGTAGTCAAGGACAAGGAAGGGAAAGTCCTCATGAAGGAAGAAGACCAACTCAACAGATGGGCCGAACACTTCACAGAAACACTGAACAGACCAGATCCTGATGAAGAGGCAATCATTGAGGACACAGGGTTCCTCATTGAAATGAAAGAGGACATATCACACAGCAAGAGATTCAAGAAGCCATTAGACAGGCGAAAGGAAACAGAGCACCTGGTGAAGACAGAATCACTGCAGATATGCTGAAGGCAGACCCCACTGTGAGTTCCAGAGCATTGGAAATCTCTTCAATAAAGTGTGGGAGGAAGAGAAAGTACCAGACACTTGGAAGAAAGGCATTATCATAAGCTACCCAAGAAAGGTGATTTAGCAACATGTGGAAACTGGAGGGGCATAAATCTACTCTCTGTCCCAGGAAAAATATTTTGCAGAATTCTCCTGCAAAGAATGAGACAAGCTATCGAGAGAGTCCTCAGAGAGGAACAAGCTGGATTTAAAAATGGAAGAGGATGTACAGACCAAAATTTTCATCTTACGCACCATTGTGGAGCAGTCGCTTGAATGCAACTCGTCACTCTAATATCAACTACATCGACTTTGAAAAGGCATTTGACAGCATCCATCACCCCCTCACTCTGGAAAATTCTCAGAAACTTACGGATTCCCGCCAAAAGTCATCAACATTCTCAAGATATGTACGCTGACAACCAGTGCTGTGTGCGCCGCAATGGACAACAAAGCGAATGGTTCCATGTGAAGACTGGTGTCAGGCAGGGCTGCGTGATTTCACCAACGTTCTTCCTTGTCGTCATCGATTGGGTGTTGAGGAAAGCTACAGAAGACCGACCAAAGGACTGGTATTGGGACTGACATCCCAGCTTGAGGAATGTGACTTTGCAGACAACATTGCTCTCCCCCTCACACACTCAGATGAACATCCAGGAAAAAACAACAAAAGTTGATAAAACAGCTAAAAGCATGGGACTCAAGATCCACCCAGACAAGACAAAGATCATGAAAGTAAAGACAAAGAGTGCATGGAAGACAAATGTGCGTGGCACAGACTTGGAAAGAAGTACATACACTTCAAGTACCTTGGCAGCTACATCTCGTCCAACAGTGATATTGAGAAGGAGGTCTCAACTAGAATTGGTTCTTGCAGCACAGGCCTTCAACAGACTGCAAAACATCTGGAAGTCAACAGTCTTGCAGACCAACACAAAAACTAAAAGTGTACAAATCAACACGTCCGCTCAGTCCTCCTCTTGCCTCAGAGACCTGGAGAACCAACAAAAAGATTGAAAGCCGACCTCAGAGGCTTCGAAAGCAGGTGTCTTTCGCCGCATCCTCAAGATCCACTGGGAACAACATGTTACCAATAGAGAAGTGAGCAAAAGGACTGGCATCAACAATATCATAGAAGAAGTGAAACAAAGGCGATGGAGGTGGCTGGGCCATGTCCTTCAGGATGAACAAGACCCGACATCCACATGCTGCACTCAGATGGGCACCACCTGGGAAAAGGAAGAGGGGCAGGCCGTTAGGTACATGGAGGAGAACTATAGAAGAAGAAATGGAAATAATGGCAAAACATGGAATGAAATCAGCTCGGCTTTGCCCAAGACAGAGATGGCTGGAGGAGGGCTTGTTGGCGCCTTTTGCTCCACCCGGAGCGAGGAGGATTAAAGTAAAAAAGTGTCTGGTTTTCATTAATTAGATCATATATCTTAAAATGAGAATGTAAGTGGAAATGTATATGTTATTCTAATGGTTTTTAGACAGGAATGACGTATT
>JASPKP010003555.1:17500-19539 GCA_030674155.1 Stramonita haemastoma
ATTTATGTATGTATGTTGTATGTATGTATGTATGTTTGTATGTTTGTTTATTTTGTTTTGTTTATGTATGTAATGTACGTAGGTACGTACGTAGGTTACGTACGTAGTACGTGGGTTTGGTAGGTAGGTACTTTACGTACTCTGGGTGTGTATGTATGTATAATGAAATTTGTATGTATGTATGTATGTATGTTTTGTATGTATGTAGGGTAGTGTTATGAAATGTTGTATGTAGTTTTGTTTTTATGTATGTATGTATGTATGTAAGTATGTATGTATGCATGTATGTATGTATGTATGTAGTGGGGCGGGTAGCTAAGTGAGCGCTCTCTTCCCCAAGTAAGTTAAGCAGCTTCGAGCATGGTTACCAGTGGAGGGGGTGACCATTTGCGCCACTAGGCTTCAGTACAGTCCCCAGTTCACCCAGCTGTCAATGGCTACCTGCCCTCTTTAGGGTCAGGGAAGGTAAAAGCAGCGGGGAGAGGAGTGGGCCCCCCCCTCAATATGCTGGCCCCTAGAGAAGCTGGGGGTCTCTGATGCCTTGCTCCCTATGCCCCTAGGTTATGGGACACCTTTACCTTGAAAACTAAAAAAATTCGATTATGGCATAATTGTTCGGCTCTCCTCCCCCACTCTCAATACCCTGACCCCCCCCCTTTCCTTTTCCCCCCCCCTTCATGACAAATGCTGCTGTTTTCTGTTCGGCAGGTACCCCCCCCCCCCCCTCAAACCCCCCCCCCCCCCCTCAACAGTTTTTGAACTTTGCGGAGGTGGGGATGGTGGTGGGGGGGTGGTGGGGTGGTGGGAGATGGGAGGGGAGAGGGTTGTATTATATAAGGGTTTAAGTGAGGGGGGTGGGGGTTTGGGGGAGGAGGGGGAGAGAAAGCAAAGATGGGGGGGGGGGAGGTAAAAGAGGTTTGGGGGAGGGATAGGGGGGGGGGTGGGGGTGGGGATGAGGGTGTTATTATTGATGATGTTTTAGAGAGAGGGGGGAGGGGGGGGAGGGGTAGGGTGAGTAGTGAAGGTGCCGTCGTCTCCGTTGTCTGTGTCGTTCCGCCGTTTTGTTGTGTGTTTGTGTGTGTGTGTGTGTTGTGTTTTGTGTGTGTGTGTGTGTGTGTGTGTGTTGGGGTTGTCTGTCTGTTGTCTGCCTGTCTGGTGTTTGTGTTTGTCTTTATCTCTGTCTGTCTGGGTTTGTCTGTGTCTGTGTTTTGTGTTTGTTTTGTTTGTCTATGTCTGTGTCTCTGTCAGGTCAGTCTGTGTCTGTCTTTGTCTCTGTCTCTCTGTCTGTCTGTGTCCCTGGGTCTGTCTTTGTCTCTGTTTTGTTGTCTTTGTTGTCTGTCTTTGTCTCTGTCTCTCTGTCTGTCTGTCTGTCTGTCTGTGTCTGTGTTTGTCTTGTTGCCTGCCCTTTTTCTGTCTGTCTTTGTCGTTGTAGTGTCTGTCTGTTGCCTGTGTCTGTGTTTGTATTTGTCTATGACTGTGTCTGTGTCTGTCTTGTCTGTCTTTGTCTCTGTCGTCTGTCTTTGTCTCTGTTTGTCTGTCTGTGTCTGTCTTTGTCTCTTTCTGTCTGTCTTTTGTCTTTGTCTGTCTGTCTCTGTCTCTATCTGTCTCTGTCTGTCTCGTTGCTGTCTGTCTGTCTGTCTGTCTCTCTCTCTCAATGGGAAATGACAAATGCTGCGTCATACAAGGGTCAGTGACTTTGTCATGAGACCCTGGCAGTTGGCAGACGGTTCAGATCCTTTCTGGTCATGTGTGTGTGTGTGTGTTGTGTGTGTGTGTTTGGTGTGTGTGGTGTGTGT
Source organism: Stramonita haemastoma (assembly GCA_030674155.1). NCBI lineage: Eukaryota > Metazoa > Mollusca > Gastropoda > Neogastropoda > Muricidae > Stramonita > Stramonita haemastoma. The sequence goes on from JASPKP010003555.1 coordinate 19,297, forward strand.
GTTTTGTGTGTGTGTGTTTGTGTGTGTGTAGGTGTTAGGTGGTATTTGTGTGTTTGTGGTGCGGTGTTGGGGTGTGTGTGGTGTGTGTGTGTGTGTGGTGTGTGGTGGTGTGTGTGTGTGTGTGGTGTGTGTTTGGGGTGTAGGCGTTATTGTGGTTGGGGGGGGGTTTTGTGCGTGCGTGCGTGCGTGCGTGGTTTTTGTTTGTGTGTGTGTGTGGCGTATAGGTGTGCGTGTGTATGTTTG
>JASPKP010003556.1:5000-19539 GCA_030674155.1 Stramonita haemastoma
TTTAGCTCTTATTCATGGGAGGGTGGGTATGCATGCGCGCGTGCGTGCGTTCGCCGGTGTTTGTGTGTGCGGTTTTTTGTGTTTGTGCGTGTGGAGGGGACCCCCAGATTACTGTGGTGCATGATATTATATGAAATTATTATTGGATGGTGTTGTAGGGGTGATTTGTGCTACACTGTACCCTCTTTCTATGCGACAAACTTGGCTCTGTACAAGCGGGGTCGCCATCTTCCGGGCCGTGGTGTCGCCACAATTCAGTGCCACACACATCCAAAATGGTTGTCCAGTTTGTCTGCATAGTGTAGAATACGGTCCTGCTGCCCTGGGCTCTGGAACTGCGGAAAAGTGCGGGCGGCAAGGTCCGAAAACGGCGTTTGCGTCACAATGCTTCTAGTTCTTTAGCTCTTATTCATGGGAGGGTGGGTATGCATGCGCGCGTGCGTGCGTTCGCCGGTGTTTGTGTGTGCGGTTTTTTGTGTTTGTGCGTGTGGAGGGGACCCCCCAGATTACTGTGGTGCATGATATTATATGAAATTATTATTGGATGGTGTTGTAGGGGTGATTTGTGCCTACACTGTACCTTTTCTATGCGACAAACTTGGCTCTGTACAAGCGGGGTCGCCATCTTCGGGCCGTGGTGTCGCCACAATTCCAGTGCCACACACATCCAAAATGGTTGTCCAGTTTGTCTGCATAGTGTAGATACGGTCTGCTGCCCTGGGCTCTGGAACTGCGGAAAAGTGCGGGCGGCAAGGTCCCGAAAACGGCGTTTGCGTCACAATGCTTCTAGTTCTTTAGCTCTTATTCATGGGAGGGTGGGTATGCATGCGCGCGTGCGTGCGTTCGCCGGTGTTTGTGTGTGCGGTTTTTTGTGTTTGTGCGTGTGGAGGGACCCCCCAGATTACTGTGGTGCATGATATTATATGAAATTATTATTGGATGGTGTTGTAGGGGTGATTTGTGCCTACACTGTACCCTTTTCTATGCGACAAACTTGGCTCTGTACAAGCGGGGTCGCCATCTTCCGGGCCGTGGTGTCGCCACAATTCCAGTGCCACACACATCCAAAATGGTTGTCCAGTTTGTCTGCATAGTGTAGAATACGGTCCTGCTGCCCTGGGCTCTGGAACTGCGGAAAAGTGCGGGCGGCAAGGTCCCGAAAACGGCGTTTGCGTCACAATGCTTCTAGTTCTTTAGCTCTTATTCATGGGAGGGTGGGTATGCATGCGCGCGTGCGTGCGTTCGCCGGTGTTTGTGTGTGCGGTTTTTTGTGTTTGTGCGTGTGGAGGGGACCCCCCAGATTACTGTGGTGCATGATATTATTATGAAATTATTATTGGATGGTGTTGTAGGGGTGATTTGTGCCTACACTGTACCCTCTTTCTATGCGACAACTTGGCTCTGTACAAGCGGGGTCGCCATCTTCCGGGCCGTGGTGTCGCCACAATTCCAGTGCCACACACATCCAAAATGGTTGTCCAGTTTGTCTGCATAGTGTAGAATACGGTCCTGCTGCCCTGGGCTCTGGAACTGCGGAAAGTGCGGCGGCAAGGTCCCGAAAACGGCGTTTGCGTCACAATGCTTTAGTCTTTAGCTCTTATTCATGGGAGGGTGGGTATGCATGCGCGCGTGCGTGCGTTCGGCGTGTTTGTGTGTGCGGTTTTTGGTTTGTGCGTGTGGGGACCCCAGATTACGTGGTGCATGATATTTTATGAAATTATTATTGGATGTGTTGTAGGGGTGATTTGTGCCTACACTGTACCCTTTTCTATGCGACAAACTTGCTCGTACAAGCGGGGTCGCCATCTTCCGGCCGTGGTGTCGCCACAATTCCAGTGCCACACACATCCAAAATGGTTGTCCATTTGTTGCATAGTGTAGATACGGTCCTGCTGCCCTGGCTCTGGAACTGCGAAAAGTGCGGCGCAAGGTCCGAAACGGCGTTTGCGCACAATGCTTCTAGTTCTTTAGCTCTATTCATGGGAGGGTGGGTATGCATGCGCGCGTGCGTGCGTTCGCCGGTGTTTGTGTGTGCGTTTTTGTGTTTGGCGTGTGGAGGGACCCCAGATTACTGTGTGCATGATATATATGAAATATATTGGATGGTGTTTAGGTGATTGTGCCTACACTGTACCCTTTTCTATGCGACAAACTTGGCTCTGTACAAGCGGGTCGCCATCTTCCGGGCCGTGGTGTCGCCACAATTCCAGTGCCACACACATCAAAATGGTTGTCAGTTTGTCTGCATAGTGTAGAATACGGTCGCTGCCTGGCTCTGGAACTGCGGAAAAGTGCGGGCGCAAGGTCCCGAAAACGCGTTTGCGTCACAAGCTTCTAGTTCTTTAGCTCTTATTCTGGGAGGGTGGGTATGCATGCGCGCGTGCGTGCGTTCGCCGGTGTTTGTGTGTGCGGTTTTTTGTTTTGTGCGTGTGGAGGGACCCCCAGATTACTGTGGTGCATGTATTTATGAAATTATTATTGGATGGTGTTGTAGGGGTGATTTGTGCCTACACTGTACCTTTTCTATGCGCAAACTTGGCTCTGTACAAGCGGGGTCGCCATCTTCCGGGCCGTGGTGTCGCCACAATTCCAGTGCCACACACATCCAAAATGGTTGTCCGTTTGTCTGCATAGTGTAGAATACGGTCCTGCTGCCCTGGGCTCTGGAACTGCGGAAAAGTGCGGGCGGCAAGGTCCGAAAACGGCGTGTGTTTGTGCGTGTGGAGGGGACCCCCCAGATTACTGTGGTGCATGATATTATATGAAATTATTATTGGATGGTGTTGTAGGGGTGATTTGTGCCTACACTGTACCCTTTTCTATGCGACAAACTTGGCTCTGTACAAGCGGGGTCGCCATCTTCCGGCCGTGGTGTCGCCACAATTCCAGTGCCACACACATCCAAAATGGTTGTCCAGTTTGTCTGCATAGTGTAGAATACGGTCCTGCTGCCCTGGGCTCTGGAACTGCGGAAAAGTGCGGGCGGCAAGGTCCCGAAAACGGCGTGTGTTTGTGCGTGTGGAGGGGACCCCCCAGATTACTGTGGTGCATGATATTATTATGAAATTATTATTGGATGGTGTTGTAGGGGTGATTTGTGCCTACACTGTACCCTTTCTATGCGACAAACTTGGCCTGACAAGCGGTCGCCATCTTCCGGCCGTGGTTCGCCACAATTCCGTCACACACATCCAAATGGTTGTCCATTTGTCGCAAGGTAGAATACGGTCCTGCTGCCCTGGCTCTGGAACTGCGGAAGTGCGGGCGGCAATCCGAAAACGGCGTTTGCGTCACAAGTTCTAGTTCTTTAGCTCTTTCATGGGTGGGTTGCATGCGCGCGTGCGTGCGTTCGCCGGTGTTTTGTGTGCGGTTTTTTGTGTTTGTGCGTGTGGGGGGACCCCCAGATTACTGGGTGCATGAATTATATGAAATAATTTTGTGTGGGGGTGATTTGTGCCTACACTGTACCCTTTGCCAAACTGGCTACAAGCGGGGCGCCATCTTCCGGCCGTGGTGTCGCCACAATTCCAGTGCCACACACATCCAAAATGGTTGTCCAGTTTGTCTGCATAGTGTAGAATACGGTCCTGCTGCCCTGGGCTCTGGAACTGCGGAAAAGTGCGGGCGGCAAGGTCCCGAAAACGGCGTTTGCGTCACAATGCTTCTAGTTCTTTAGCTCTTATTCATGGGAGGGTGGGTATGCATGCGCGCGTGCGTGCGTTCGCCGGTGTTTGTGTGTGCGGTTTTTTGTGTTTGTGCGTGTGGAGGGGACCCCCAGATTACTGTGGTGCATGATATTATATGAAATTATTATTGGATGGTGTTGTAGGGGTGATTTGTGCCTACACTGTACCCTTTTCTATGCGACAAACTTGGCTCTGTACAAGCGGGGTCGCCATCTTCCGGGCCGTGGTGTCGCCACAATTCCAGTGCCACACACATCCAAAATGGTTGTCCAGTTTGTCTGCATAGTGTAGAATACGGTCCTGCTGCCCTGGGCTCTGGAACTGCGGAAAAGTGCGGGCGGCAAGGTCCCGAAAACGGCGTTTGCGTCACAATGCTTCTAGTTCTTTAGCTCTTATTCATGGAGGGTGGGTATGCATGCGCGCGTGCGTGCGTTCGCCGGTGTTTGTGTGTGCGGTTTTTTGTGTTTGTGCGTGTGGAGGGGACCCCCCAGATTACTGTGGTGCATGATATTATATGAAATTATTATTGGATGGTGTTGTAGGGTGATTTGTGCCTACACTGTACCCTTTTCTATGCGACAAACTTGGCTCTGTACAGCGGGTCGCCACTTCCGGGCCGTGGTGTCGCCACAATTCCAGTGCCACACACATCCAAAATGGTTGTCCAGTTTGTCTGCATAGTGTAGAATACGGTCCTGCTGCCTGGGCTCTGGAACTGCGGAAAAGTGCGGGCGGCAAGGTCCCGAAACGGCGTTTGCGTCACAATGCTTCTAGTTCTTTAGCTCTTATTCATGGGAGGTGGGTATGCATGCGCGCGTGCGTGCGTCGCGGTGTTTGTGTGTGCGGTTTTTGTGTTTGTGCGTGTGGAGGGGACCCCCCAGATTACTGTGGTGCATGATATTATATGAAATTATTATTGGATGGTGTTGTAGGGTGTTTGTCCTACACTGTACCCTTTTCTATGCGACAAACTTGGCTCTGTACAAGCGGGTCGCCATTTCCGGGCCGTGGTGTCGCCACAATTCCAGTGCCACAACATCCAAATGGTTGTCCAGTTTGTCTGCATAGTGTGAATACGGTCCTGCTGCCTGGGAACTGCGGAAAAGTGCGGGCGGCAAGGTCCCGAAAACGGCGTTTGCGTCACAATGCTTCTAGTTCTTTAGCTCTTATTCATGGGAGGGTGGGTATGCATGCGCGCGTGCGTGCGTTCGCCGGTGTTTGTGTGTGCGGTTTTTTGTGTTTGTGCGTGTGGAGGGGACCCCCCAGATTACTGTGGTGCATGATATTATTATGAAATTATTATTGGATGGTGTGTAGGGGTGATTTGTGCCTACACTGTACCCTTTCTATGCCACAAACTTGGCTCTGTACAAGCGGGGTCGCCATCTTCCGGGCCGTGGTGTCGCCACAATTCCAGTGCCACACACATCCAAAATGGTTGTCCAGTTTGTCTGCATAGTGTAGAATACGGTCCTGCTGCCCTGGGCTCTGGAACTGCGGAAAAGTGCGGGCGGCAAGGTCCCGAAAACGGCGTTTGCGTCACAATGCTTCTAGTTCTTTAGCTCTTATTCATGGGAGGGTGGGTATGCATGCGCGCGTGCGTGCGTTCGCCGGTGTTTGTGTGTGCGGTTTTTTGTGTTTGTGCGTGTGGAGGGGACCCCCCAGATTACTGTGGTGCATGATATTATATGAAATTATTATTGGATGGTGTTGTAGGGGTGGATTTGTGCCTACACTGTACCCTTTTCTATGCGACAAACTTGGCTCTGTACAAGCGGGGTCGCCATCTTCCGGGCCGTGGTGTCGCCACAATTCCAGTGCCACACACATCCAAAATGGTTGTCCAGTTTGTCTGCATAGTGTAGAATACGGTCCTGCTGCCCTGGGCTCTGGAACTGCGGAAAAGTGCGGGCGGCAAGGTCCCGAAAACGGCGTTTGCGTCACAATGCTTCTAGTTCTTTAGCTCTTATTCATGGGAGGGTGGGTATGCATGCGCGCGTGCGTGCGTTCGCCGGTGTTTGTGTGTGCGGTTTTTTGTGTTTGTGCGTGTGGAGGGGACCCCCAGATTACTGTGGTGCATGATATTATTATGAAATTATTATTGGATGGTGTTGTAGGGGTGATTTGTGCCTACACTGTACCCTCTTTCTATGCCACAAACTTGGCTCTGTACAAGCGGGGTCGCCATCTTCCGGGCCGTGGTGTCGCCACAATTCCAGTGCCACACACATCCAAAATGGTTGTCCAGTTTGTCTGCATAGTGTAGAATACGGTCCTGCTGCCCTGGGCTCTGGAACTGCGGAAAAGTGCGGGCGGCAAGGTCCCGAAAACGGCGTTTGCGTCACAATGCTTCTAGTTCTTTAGCTCTTATTCATGGGAGGGTGGGTATGCATGCGCGCGTGCGTGCGTTCGCCGGTGTTTGTGTGTGCGGTTTTTTGTGTTTGTGCGTGTGGAGGGGACCCCCCAGATTACTATGGTGCATGGTATTATATGTGTGATGAGCCAGTAGCAAGGATAGAGGACAGGGAAAGTAGAGGAACAATGTATAGCAGCCAGGCAAAAGAAGACTCAGGGGAAGACAGCAGCTGGGCGTTGATAGGTCTTTATTTCATCATCTCTCTGCTCCCTCCTGTGCTCTGCTGGACTGCTACAGGTCTATCCCAGTCTACCATAGTCTGCAAACCTGTCTCTCTTTCTCTTGTCTCTCCTAGTCTGCCTAGCCACCCTAACCATCCCTAAATATATACCCTCAGCACGGATTGTAAAGACAGCACCGCGCGGCAGCAGACGATTCGGCCACTTCGAACTTAAAATGGAGTAAATTTGTGTTTCCTTACGTGGCTTCAACAGCGATTATCTCGCTGTCCGCGCAACAAAGCTAAACATATTATACATCAAAATAAACTAGGAAACACAAGTTTTAAAATGCACTAATGCACTTTACACAACAATCATCTAACTGCGAGCTAAATGCGATAAAAGCCTCTGAGTAGACACACTTTTAACAGGTTTACACTAAACTTTCGATAATAAAACACTAAGAGTCCAGCAGAGCCTAATACTTAATGTATATAAAAAAAAGAATGTAATTCACAAATTGTATACATATGCATATTATTAGCTAGAAGTGTCCATGAGATGAGATATTAATAATTAAACAGCGATGCGAAAACACATTTTCCGATCTACTGCGTGCGCATCAATCTTGCATCAGCCTTGCTTACGAAGTAGTTCGTAAGATCGAAAGAATGAACATCTCTAATAATACAAATTATCTATATTAACATAATCTAACCTAATGTTTATTCATATATAAACCCAAAATATACCATAGATCGATAGTTTAATGTCTGCATTTTATAAAATTCAGTTCGACGAAATTCAAATTCATTAAAACAAAGAACGAGCGTTAGGCTAAGCGTTAGGCTAATCATCGTGTTCAAACCGTCGTATCCCTTACAATCTATTACAACCTAAATTAAATTATATTTCATTTATCTAAATAAAGTTTATTACACACGATTCTCAATCGCACACAACAATATATAAAATATTTCTTTACTTATGAATTAGAACTGCTTTTGCCGATCGCGATTTCAATGTTCTTATACGATAATTATGATGTAATAGGTGAAAGTACTAATTTACGATGAAAATAAAGAATCTTCACAGAGGTCGAGTTGAATCGAGTCAAGATCAGTCCTTCAACAATCATATCCATGAATATGAATAAATAATATGATTTATTAAAGTTGTTATTTAAGATTTTCTTTCCCAGGACAGGCCGATCCTTTGTGTTCAAAATGCAAGGTAGAGTTCTCTCTCTTGATCCAAAAATCATTACAATAAAATATATCTCATCTCATCCCACTAACAATAAAATCATGAGAACAAAATGGAATGCAAAATAACTAATTAGTTACATATAAATCATATAAATCATAAAAATTCAATTATCAACTTCATATAAAAATACAAATATGTCGTACGCATAATAAACTACAATACTTTATAAAATGAACAGAAGATCTTATCTGTTCGGACCACACCAAATATCTGTTTGACTGTTTAAAACCTAACTAAATGCCCAACAAGCTCTCACACATAGAGCTACACAAAACCACCTGGTTACATATGAAATTATTATCGGATGGTGTTCTAGGGGTGATTTGTGCCTACACTGTACCCTCTTTCTATGCGACAAACTTGGCTCTGTACAAGCGGGGTCGCCATCTTCCGGGCCGTGGTGTCGCCACAATTCCAGTGCCACACACATCCAAAATGGTTGTCCAGTTTGTCTGCATAGTGTAGAATACGGTCCTGCTGCCCTGGGCTCTGGAACTGCGGAAAGGTACGGGGGGCGAGGTCCCGAAAACTGCGTTTGCGTCACTGCTTCTAGTTCTTTAGCTCTTATTCATGGGAGGGTGGGTATGCATGCGCGCGTGCGTGCGTTCGCCGGTGTTTGTGTGTGCGGTTTTTTGTGTTTGTGCGTGTGGAGGGGACCCCCCAGATTACTGTGGTGCATGATATTATATGAAATTATTATCGGATGGTGTTGTTGGGGTGATTTGTGCCTACACTGTACCCTATTTCTATCCGACAAACTTGGCTCTGTACAAGCGGGGTCGCCATCTTCCGGGCCGTGGTGTCGCCACAATTCCAGTGCCACACACATCCAAAATGGTTGTCCAGTTTGTCTGCATAGTGTAGAATACGGTCCTGCTGCCCTGGGCTCTGGAACTGCGGAAAAGTGCGGGCGGCAAGGTCCCGAAAACGGCGTATGCGTCACAATGCTTCTAGTTCTTTAGCTCTTATTCATGGGAGGGTGGGTATGCATGCGCGCGTGCGTGCGTTCGCCGGTGTTTGTGTGTGCGGTTTTTTATGTTTGCGCGTGTGGAGGGGACCCCCCAGATTACTGTGGTGCATGATATTATATGAAATTATTATTGGATGGTGTTGTAGGGGTGATTTGTGCCTACACTGTACCCTGTTTCTATGCGACAAATTTTGGCTCTGTACAAGCGGGGTCGCCATCTTCCGGGCCGTGGTGTCGCCACAATTCCAGTGCCACACACATCCAAAATGGTTGTCCAGTTTGTCTGCATAGTGTAGAATACGGTCCTGCTGCCCTGGGCTCTGGACTGCGGAAAAGTGCGGGCGGCAAGGTCCCGAAAACGGCGTTTGCGTCACAATTCTTCTAGTTCTTTAGCTCTTATTCATGGGAGGGTGGGTATGCATGCGCGCGTGCGTGCGTTCGCCGGTGTTTGTGTGTGCGGTTTTTTGCATTTGTGCGTGTGGAGGGGACCCCCCAGATTACTGTGGTGAATGATATTATATGAATTATTATTTTATGGTGTTATAGGGGTGATTTGTGCCTACACTGTACCCTGTTTCTATGCGACAAACTTGGCTCTGTACAAGCGGGGTCGCCATCTTCCGGGCCGTGGTGTCGCCACAATTCCAGTGCCACACACATCCAAAATGGTTGTCCAGTTTGTCTGCATAGTGTAGAATACGGTCCTGCTGCCCTGGGCTCTGGAACTGCGGAAAAGTGCGGGCGGCACGGTCCCGAAAACGGCGTTTACGTCACAATGCTTCTAGTTCTTTAGCTCTTACTCATGGGAGGGTGGGTATGCATGCGCGCGTGCATGCGTTCGCCGGTGTTTGTGTGTGCGGTTTTTTGCGTTTGTGCATGTGGAGGGGACCCCCCAGATTACTGTGGTGCATGATATTATATGAAATTATTATTGGATGATGTTGTATTGGTGATTTGTGCCTACACTGTACCCTGTTTCTATGTGACAAACTTGGCTCTGTACAAGCGGGGTTGCCATCTTCCGGGCCGTGGTGTCGCCACAATTCCAGTGCCACACACATCCAAAATGGTTGTCCAGTTTGTCTGCATAGTGTAGAATACGGTCCTGCTGCCTTGGGCTCTGGAACTGCGGAAAAGTGCGGGCGGCAAGGTCCCGAAAACGGCGTTTGCGTCACAATGCTTCTAGTTCTTTAGCTCTTATTCATGGGAGGGTGGGTATGCATGCGCGCGTGCGTGCGTTCTCTGGTGTTTGTGTGTGCGGTTTTTTGCGTTTGTGCATGTGGAGGGGACCCCCCAGATTACTGTGGTGCATGATATTATATGAAATTATTATTGGATGATGTTGTATTGGTGATTTGTGCCTACACTGTACCCTGTTTCTATGTGACAAACTTGGCTCTGTACAAGCGGGGTTGCCATCTTCCGGGCCGTGGTGTCGCCACAATTCCAGTGCCACACACATCCAAAATGGTTGTCCAGTTTGTCTGCATAGTGTAGAATACGGTCCTGCTGCCTTGGGCTCTGGAACTGCGGAAAAGTGCGGGCGGCAAGGTCCCGAAAACGGCGTTTGCGTCACAATGCTTCTAGTTCTTTAGCTCTTATTCATGGGAGGGTGGGTATGCATGCGCGCGTGCGTGCGTTCTCTGGTGTTTGTGTGTGCGGATTTTTGCGTTTGTGCGTGTGGAGGGGACCCCCCAGATTACTGTGGTGCATGATATTATATGAAATTATTATCGGATGGTGTTGTAGGGGTGATTTGTGCCTACACTGTACCCTCTTTCTATGCGACAAACTTGGCTCTGTACAAGCGGGGTCGCCATCTTCCGGGCCGTGGTGTTGCCACAATTCCAGTGCCACACACATCTAAAATGGTTGTCCAGTTTGTCTGCATAGTGTAGAATACGGTCCTGCTGCCCTGGGCTCTGGACTGCGGAAAAGTGCGGGCGGCAAGGTCCCGAAAACGGCGTTTGCGTCACAATGCTTCTAGTTCTTTAGCTCTTATTCATGGGAGGGTGGGTATGCATGCGCGCGTGCGTGTGTTCGCCGGTGTTTGTGTGTGCGGTTTTTTGTGTTTGTGCGTGTGGAGGGGACCCCCCAGATTACTGTGGTGCATGATATTTTATGAAATTATTATTGGATGGTGTTGTAGGGGTGATTTGTACCTACACTGTACCCTGTTTCTATGCGACAAACTTGGCTCTGTACAAGCGGGGTCGCGATCTTCCGGGCCGTGGTGTCGCCACAATTCCAGTGCCACACACATCCAAAATGGTTGTCCAGTTTGTCTGCATAGTGTAGAATACGGTCCTGCTGCCCTGGGCTCTGGATCTGCGGAAAAGTGCGGGCGGCAAGGTCCCGAAAACGGCGTTTGCGTCACAATGCTTCTAGTTCTTTTGCTCTTTTTGCGGTGCATCGTAAGGCTGCGTGGTGTCATCTTTCATGTACTCCCTGGTTGTTTTTTGTCGCTTACACTAACCAGCTTCCTTTGCCACAAACCCGCTTTCTCAGGACTTTGGGGCAGTGATGTCGCCACAAATCCGGCGCCACACGCGTCGGAGAGGGTGGGAGGGAGTGTATGCATGCAGTACGATAATGTCTTGGTGGCCTGGCATCTTTTACCGGGCAAACGTTGGCGCGGCAGTGGTCTGAAAACGGCTCTTTGACTCGCATGTTCGCCCCAAACTGCACCTTTTTCTGCAGGAAGATGGGTATGCATGCGCGCGCGTGCACGCGCTGGTGTTTATCAGTGTGTTTGTTTGTGTGCACGCATGTCGGAGGCACCCCGCAGATTGCTGCGGTGCATCGTAAGGCTGTGTAGTGTCAACTTTTATGTGCGCCCTGCTTATTTTTTGTCGCCTACACTAACCAGCTTTCTTTGCCACAAACCCGCTTTCTCAGGTCTTTGGGGCAGTGGCGTTGCCACAAATCCGGCGCCACACGCGTCGGAGAGGGTGGGAGGGGGTGTATGCATGCAGTACGATAATAACTTGGTGGCCTGGCATCTGTTACCGGGCAAACGTCGGGGCGGCACGGGTCTGAATACGGCTCTTTGGCTCGCATCTTGGCCCCAAACCTCACCTTTTTCTGCAGGAGAGTAGGTATGCATAGGCGAACGCGCGCGCGCGCTGGTGTTTGTCAGTGTGTTTTTGTTTGTGTGCGCACATGTCGGGGGCACCCCGCAGATTGCTGCGGTGCATCATAAGGCTGTGTAGTGTCATCTTTTATGTGCGCCCTGCTTGTTTTTTGTCGCCTACACTAACCAGCTTTCTTTGCCACAAACCCGCTTTCTCAGGTCTTTTGGGCAGTTGCGTCGCCACAAATCCGGCGCCACACGCGTCGGAGAGGGTGGGAGGGGGTGTATGCATGCAGTACGATAATAACTTTGTGGCCTGGCATCTTTTTCCTTGCAAACGTCGGGGCAGCACGGGTCTGAAAACGGCTCTTTGGCTCGCATCTTGGCCCCAAACCGCACCTCTTTCTGCAGGGGGGTTGGTATGCATGCGCGCACGCGCGCGCGCGCTGGTGTTTGTCAGTGTGTTTGTTTGTGCGCGCGCATGTCGGAAGCACCCCGCAGATTGCTGCGGTGCATCGTAAGGCTGTGTAGTGTCATCTTTTATGTGCGCCCTGCTTGTTTTTTGTCGCCTACACTAACCAGCTTTCTTTGCCACAAACAAGCTTTTCCAGCTCTTTGGGGCAGTGGCGTCGCCACAAATCCGGCGCCACACGCGTTGGAGAGGGTTGGAGGGAGTGTATGCATGCAGTACGATATTGTCTTGGTGGCCTTGCATCTTTTACCGTGCAAAAGTCAGGGCAGGACGGGCCGTCTTTGCCCAAAACCGCACCTTTTTGGCAGGGGGGTTGGTATGCATGCGCGCACGCGCGCGCGCGCTGGTGTTTGTCAGTGCGTTAGTTTGTGTGCGCACATGTAGCAGGGACCGTCCAGTTTGCTCTGGTGCATCATATTGCTGTATATTGTCATTTTTTCTGTGCGCCCTTCTTGGTTTTCGGTGCGTACACTGTACCCGATTTCCTGGCCACAAACTAGCTAGCTTTCTCAGCTCTTGAGGGCTTTGGTGTCGGCACAAGTCCGGCGCCACACACGTCGAAGTTTGTAGGGGAGGGAGTATTGATACTGTGCCTTACTGTCCTGGTGTCCGGGTTCTGTAACCGTGCAAAAGTCGGGGCAGGACGGGCCCGAATACGGCTCTTTGGGTCCCGTCTTTGCCCCAAACCGCACCTTTTTGCCAGGGGGGTGGGTATGCATGCGAGGATGCAAGGGCGGTCTGGTGTTTGTCAGTGCGTTTGTTTGTGTGCGCGCATGTGGCGTGGACTCTGCAGTTTGCCCTGGTGCATCATATTGCTGTATATTGTCAGTATTTCTGTGCGCTCTGCTTGGTTTTTCGGTGCATACACTGTACCCGATTTTCTGGTCACAAACTAGCTTTTTCAGCTCTTGAGGGCTTCGGATTCGCCACAAGTCCGGCGCCACACACGTCGAAGATGGTAAGGGAGGGAGTATGCATACGGTTCCATACTGTCTTGGTGCTCCGTGGTGTGTAACCGTGCAAAAGTCGGGGCAGGACGGGCCCGAAAACGGCTCTTTGGCTCCCGTCTTTACCCCAAACCGCACCTTTTTGGCAGAGGGGTGGGTATCCATCCGCGCATGCACGTGCGCACTGGTGTTTGTTAGTGCGTTTGTTGGTGTGCGCGCATGTGGCGGAGACCCTACAGTTTGCCCTGGTGCATCATATTGCTATATATTGTCATTTTTTTCTGTGCGCCCTGCTTAGTTTTCGGTGCGTACACTGTACCAAATTACCTTGCCACAAACTAGCTTTTAAAGCCCTTGTGCCATACTGTCCTTGTGCCTCGGGGTCTGTAACCTTTCAAAAGTCGGGGCAGGACGGGCCCGAAAACGGCTCTTTGGGTCCCGTCTTTGCCCCAAACCGCACCTTTTTGGCAGGGGGGGTGGGTATGCATGCGCTGACGCGTGCACACGCTGGTGTTTGTCAGTGCTTTTGTTTGTGTGCGCACATGGGGCAAGGACCCTGCAGTTTGCCGTGGTGCATCATATTGCTGTATATTGTCATTTTTTCTGTGCGCCCTTCTTGGTTTTCGGTGCGTACACTGTACCCGATTTCCTGGCCACAAACAAGCTTTCTCAGCTCTTGAGGGCTTCGTTGTCGCCACAAATCCGGCGCCACACACGTCGGAGATGGTAGGGGAGGGAGTATGCATACGGTGCCATACTGTCCTTGTGCCTTGGGGTCTGTACCGAACAAAAGTCGGGGCAGGAACCTGCAGTTTGCCCTGGTGCATCGTATTGCTGTATATTGGTGGTATGTGTACACCACATAAAACAAGCATTGCGCACAAGAATAACGACTACATACAGCAATATGATGCACCAGGGCAATGTGGAGGGTCCCCGCCACATGTGCGAAAACAGACGAACACACTGACAAACTTCAGCGCGCGCGCGCGCATGCACGCATGGAAACCCTTCCCCTGCCGAAAAAGGTGCCGTTTTGAGCTCAGATGCCAGCCAAAGAGCCGTTTTCAGCCCCGTCCAACCCCCACTTTTGCACGGTAAAAGACCCCACGGCACCAATACAATATTGCACTGTATGCAGACACTCTCTCCCACCAGCGAGCGTGCGCACGCGCGCACGCTTACACCCTCCCCCCCCCCCCCGCCCCCCATGCATAAGCTGAAGAAGGCGCAAAAAGATGTGACGAAACGCCGGTTTCGGGCCCCTGCCACCCGCACTTTTGCACAGTTACAGAGCCCACGGCACCAAGACCGTGCCCTACGCTATGCATACAACCTTTACAACCATTTTTTATATTTATGGCGCCGGAATTGTGGCGACACCGCTGCCCCGAAGATGGCAACCCCGCTCTCACGGGGCCATGTTTATCGGGAGGAAGCGTGGTACAGTGTACACATAGATGACCCCCAGAACACACCTGGAATAATAATTTCATACAATGCAATGCAGCACAGCAAAGTGCAGGGTCTCCGCCACACGCGCGC
>JASPKP010003557.1:7500-12500 GCA_030674155.1 Stramonita haemastoma
AAGGAGGGGGAGAGGGAGGGGAGGGAGGGGAGAGAGAGAGGGGGGAGGAAGAGGGAGGGGGGAGAGAGGGAGAGGGAGGGGAGAGAGGGGGGAGGAAGAGGGAGGGGAGAGAGAGGAGAGAGGGAGGGGGGAGGGAGGGAGAGAGAGGGGGAGAGAAGAGGGGGGAGAGAGAGGGAGAAGGAGAGGGAGACAGAGAGAGAGAGAGGAGAGGGAGGGAGTGGGATAGATAGAGAGAGGAGGTGGGGAGGGCGAGACAAAAAGAGGGAAGGAAGGAGAGACGGAGAGAGGGAGGGAGGGAGGGAAAGAGAGAGAGGGAGAGAACAGGAGGGAGAAAGACTAGAGGAGGGAAGTGAGAGAGAGAAAGAGATAGACACAGAGAGAGAGCTACATAGATCTATATAAGATGTGTGTGTGTGCGTGAATGCGTGCGTGCGCGTGTGTGTACATGTCTGTGCGTGCGTGCGTGCGTGTGTGTGTATGTGTACATATGTGTGTATGCGTGCGTGCATGCGTGTGTGTGTGTGCGTGCGTGCGTGTGTGTGTGTGCGTGTGTGTGTGTGTGCGCGCGCGCGTGTATGTGTGTGTGTGTAAAGTTAAGTTACATCTCTAGAGAACAGACTGAACAGGCAAAGAAGGAAGTGGAGAAGAAGATTGGAACGGGATTGACTGCTTTGGGTACAAATATAGACACTTGCAGCGAGCAAGTCATCTTGGGTGGATTAGAGAATAGCTCTTTTGTGAGGATCGTAAGACAACGTTAAAAACAAATGGTAGGGGGAGGAGAACAGTTACATACTCACATGGGTGTGCTTACACACTCACACACCACGCGTGCACACACACACACGCACTCACACACACACACACACACACACACACACACACACACACACACACACACACACACACACACACACACACACACACACACACACACACGGGATAGCCTAGTGGTCAGAACATTGCACTGGCAATTTGATGACCTGGGTTCGATTCGCGTTCGAGGCGATTTTTCTCCTGGAGTTAACACCAGTGCTGACTCCACTCTCCCCCAAAGTCCTTCGGATGAGACTTTAAAACCGAACGCACGCAGAACATCTTGCGCACCTTTAAATCCTGTTCCGCTTTTCGTAAGAGATGACATTTACAAAACGAGAGTGCTTATTCCATTATCCTCGATAATAAAAGAATAAATCAAATCAAATCAAATCAAATCAAATCAAATCAAATCAAATCAAATCAAATCTCTCTCTCTCTCTCTCTCCTCTCTCTCTCTCTCCTCTCTCTCTCTCTCTCTCTCTCTCTCTCTCTCTCTCTCTCTCTCTCATATATATATATATATATATATATAATATGTATGTATGTATGTATATGTATACACATATGTACACACATACACACATGTGTGTGAGCGTGTGAGCAAGATGATAGCATATTGTGCCCATATGTATAATCGTGTGAACACAACTTGATCCTTCAACTATAAGTTGATAAAAATAATGAAACAAGGTTGTGAAGACTGATATTTGTGCTCTACAACCCATGGTCTTGAATTGTCAACTTGTGACAAAGTGGAACTATATATATATGTGACGCTCCACCACATAATGAGACGGAGTGCACATGAGGTCAATCTTTAGTTATTGACATGTTATTAATGTGCAATAAAGTGGCTATCAAATACAAAAAACAGATTGAAAATCGGACAATTCTGTGCAACATTATTACAAATTGAAATGATAGACTGCAGGATGTGACAAAATGAGAAACGGGCAAGTTTATTTTAGTAACAGGTTGTCAGAATGAGTGCTTTGGTATTTTCAAAACACATTTAAAAGCAAAAGGAATAAAAATTATGCCTTGATATTTCATTATAAGATAAATAAACAGATCTAGCTTAATAGTCAATCAAAATCTCAAAATTGACAGCTTGACCCCCACCTGCCTTAAAGGCTCCTAGCGCAAATTGGATAATGTGCAAGCGACTCATTTCGTGGTGGAGCGTCACATATACCAGTTCTTCTGTGCTCCAGGCACGCCCACCCAACCCAGTGCTTCCCATTGTGTAGCAAACTGTGACTGGTCATTGCCTGACCTTACTTAAACTGAAAAGACTGTGAGTGAATCCACTGGATCTTGCTGATTGTGCGTGGACATCTTGTATCCCAGGAATTGTGTGCATCAAGAGATACTTTTATTATTCTCTCTTCTGTTGCATTGTTGTTGTTTACAGGACTTGCTTGGCATAGTACTGCCTTGATTGTTCTTGATTTTTATTTTATTTTTTATCATTTTTTTTAAACCTTGCTCTGCCTTATCTTTTTTATGGTTTTGATGGTCTGTTGATTTGTTTGATTTGTTTTTTGATTTTTTGATCTGATTTTGTTTTGATTTGTTTGTTTTGATTTATTTGATTTGATTTGTTTTTTGATTTGTTTTTGATTTGTTTTACTGAAGAAGCCTGACAGTTATTTTAACTGAATTACTACATTATTGTGTGTTAAATGTAAAGTTATTTGATTTTACTCCTTAACCCATTTCATTTGTTCTTCTGAAGAAGGCTAACAGTTATCTTGACTGAGTATTATTATTGTGTGTTATACGCAAAGTGATTTTGATTCTACTCTTTAATTCATTTCATCCCCTACCCCCAATCAAGTACTATATACTCCCCCCCCCCCCCCCCCCCCCCCCCCCTTATTAGTAAACTCAACATATTTTCATTTTCCCCATTCACCAAAAAAGGCAAATTTACAACACATTATTAATTCTCACCAAAGTACCTATAGCAGATGCATCCAAGACATAATACCTGGCCCTCCAAGGATGGCTTACGAATTTGCCACCTAAACATAAACCATGCAATTAACAAAATTGAAGATATATCAACACTCATCACAAATCAAGGTAAACCATTTCATATACTAGGGCTTTCTGAGTCAAGGCTCTCAGAACATATAATGGACACTGACATACACATACCAGGTTATAAAATCTTGCGAAAAGATCCACATAAGCCAAAAGAAACAGGTGTGTTAGTATATATTAGTGAATCTGTAACATTCAAACGTCTCCCTGACCTAGAACATCATGAAGTAGAATCTATCTGGATTGAAGTTTCAGTGAAAGGTACACGGCCTGTTGTAATAGGGTTCTGTTACAGGAATCCAACAGAAAGAACAAATTGGATAGACAAATTTGACTCCATGATGAATGAAGTCCTACTTGAATGTCAGGAACTAATCTTACTGGGTGACTTCAATATTGACCTTACTAAAGTACATAATCAATGGACCCAAGTTACGAATTCCTTCAATCTTCACCAATTAGTTAAATCTCCCACGAGAGTCACATCAAATTCAAGCACACTAATTGACCATATCTATGTATCAAACCCTGAAAACATCATAGAAACATGTGTCCCTGTCTATAACTGCAGTGATCACTACCCAGTCTGTGCCACTTGGTCAAAAAAAAGGAACAAAAATTCCCAAACCTGGCCATAAAACTATAACCTTTCGTTCTTTTGCAAAGTTTAATGAACAACATTTTCTCCTAGAACTATGTAACTCCACGCTGTCGGAAACATTCAACATTGCTGATCCAGACTTAGCTATTGAGTTCTGGTTAAAGACATTCACTGAAATCTATAACAAACATGCCCCACTAAAAACCATTAGGATCAAACACTCCCCAAACCACCTTGGCTCACAAAGGAACTAGAGGAAGCATGTTATCTAAGAGATTTTCTAAAAGAACACAAATATTATGAGGAGTCAAAAAAATTAAGAAACGCCATAATCTCACAAAAACGGCGTGAAAAAAAAGAAATATTTTCAAGACTTACTATCTTCCAAACAAAATTCAAAGACTGTATGGCGAGCAATAAATCAAATAACAAACAATCAATCATCTTCCAAATCAAATATAATCAAAGACATCTCTGCTGAAAAACTTAACAACCACTTCATCAATGTTTCTTCTAACGTAATTAGCAATGATAACTCAGAATCCAATGACCTCAATAAATTAAAACAATACTGCCAAGAAAAGCATATACCTTCAAAACTTCACTTACCATTCATGTCTGTTTCAGAGGTCTAAAACTATCTGACTCACCTCAAACAATCCAGAACGCGTGGTCTTGATGGAATAGACAGCAAAATATTAAAATTATCAGCTCCAGTTATCACAGACACCCTAACATATATATACAACCTATGCCTTGATAAGAACTATTTCCCCAACGCCTTCAAATGTGCTAAAGTGATCCCCATCTACAAGTCAGGTGATACTTCAGATCCTAAAACTATAGACCAATCTCTATTATACCTATCCTTTCAAAACCCCTGGAAAAACATATGAATAAACACTTAGTCCATCATATAGAAACCAATAACTTACTCCATCCTAATCAGTCTGGATTTAGACAAAAGCACTCGTGCCATACAGCACTAACCAGTCTTGTTGACAACTGGCTATCAAACATTAATGATAATAAATTTTGTGGAGTATTATTTGTTGATTTCAAAAAAGCATTTGATACAATTGACCACAAACTTCTCCTTAAAAAGCTAGAACTGTACAACATTTCAACAAAAAAACCATACGGCTACTAGATTCCTATCTTACAAACAGGCAACAGTGTGTCTCAATAGCTACATCAACATCCAAACTAAAAACCATTCATTATGGAATACCACAGGGATCCATATTGGGACCAATTCTCTTTTCATTATACATAAATGACCTCCCTTTACATATCCATTCCAAATGTGAACTATTTGCTGACGACACAACCATACATACGAGCCATAACAACATTGACTATCTTGCAACCATATTACAAAAAAGCACTGACGAACTTGTCAAATGGACAGAACAAAACCACATGTCTATTCATCCCCAAAAAACAAAATGCATGCTTATCACCACCAGACAAAAGCGACAAAATTTATCACATAAACTGTTTAAAATCTACATAAAAAATGAAGCTATTG
>JASPKP010003558.1:0-2500 GCA_030674155.1 Stramonita haemastoma
CCCCCAAAAGTCCTTCGGATGGATTTTAAAAAACCAAAGGCCCCCCTTGTGGAAAAACGCACCAAAAACCATCTTGCGCACACTTTTAAAACCTGTTCCGCTTTTGTAAGAGTAGGCCATCGTTTGCCGGGGGGAAAACACTTTGACAATATTTAAAACAAAAAAAAACTGCATACACAGGGGGACCGGATAAAAAAAAAAGCACATGATTGCTTTTTTCTTTTATCCTCGATATAAAAGAATAAATAAATAAAAAAATTTTTCCTCTTCCTCTTCCCCCCCCTTCCCCCTTTCTTTACTTTGGGGGAGTGCACACGGCCAACATGACACTTTAAAAAAACCTTTTTTCCGGGCTATTTAGAAAAAGGGGGAAGGGGGGGTTTGTGCCCAGGGGAAAAACCGATGCCCAAGTTTGAAAAAAACTGCTTTACCACAAAGGTTTGGGTGTAAAAAAAAAAAAAAAAAAGCACATGAGTGCTTATTCCCCATCATCCTGAAAAAAAAAAGAAAAAATAAGTATTTATTATATTTATTTTTTAAAATTTTTTTATTAAATTTACATTATCTCATAAACCATCATCTTTCATATCTAAACATCATTATTATTATTATTTTTAATTATTATTATTTTTTTTAAATTACAATAAATAAATGAAAAATATAAAGGGAAAAGAAAAACCAAGCAAAAACCGACTTTTTAAACTTAAAGGGAAAAAACCACCTTGGCAAACAAAATTATTGTTTGTCAGAAAACTATTTTTTTTCCTTTCCCCAAAATAGAAAAAAACCCTTTCCCCCTGTGCTTTTTTTCAGACGTCCAAAACCCCGCATTTGGGGAATTAGCAAACTTTAAGAAAACCGTTTTTTAAAAAAAACGGTCGCATACGCAAAAAACCTCACTTTTGGGTTTTTTTTTTTAAAACCCCCAAGCTCTTCCCCGGGGGAAACCCAAAAAACCCCCCCCAAAAAAAAACCCCCATACTAAACCCCCCGCAAACAAAAACAAAAAAAACAACAACAAACTAAAAAAAAAAAAATACCCGTACAAAAATTAAAAATTTTTAGGTATAGTCAACATTTTACTTTGGTTTGCCGTCTTAAACCCCCTCATTCTAGAAACAAAAAATTGGGGTCGGGGTGTGCGGCGGTTTGAAAACCCCCGGGTTTTTGGGCCCCAAAAATTTTCTCCCATCCATTTGACCCGGGGTGGTCTGGGGCCCAATCTTTCGGATGAGACGAGAAACCCAGGTTTTCGTGGGGTTTTAAAAATGATTTTTTTAAACGCCGTAAAAAACCAAAGGCAACGAGGGGGGTTGTCCCCGGAAAAAATTTCCCTAGAAAAAAGCCCCCTCTAAAAGGGAAGCAAAAACACTTGGGAGACAGGAAAAAAGGAAAAAAAAAAAAAAAGGGAAAAAAAAGGGGGGCGCGCACTTGTTTGGGGGGGCGCGCCTTCCTGGGGAAAAGCAAACCCGAAAATTTAAAGCAGGGAAAACTACCCGTGACCCTAAAGTGGTAAAAAAATAAAATTTAAAAAAATAAAAAATAAAAATTCCCGGAACAAAAAACAGCCTTTAGATCATCAATTTTATTTTAATTACAACATTTGAGACTGGGAAGTTTCACACGGAAAATGAAGGGAAATTTTCCCTTTAAGTTTTGTTTTCAAGTTCCTCACGGAAATGATGATGACTGGGGGGACGGGATAGCCCAGCCGGGGTTTGAGTGGGGTGCGCATTTTGCTCATGACCCGTGGGCCCGGTTCGAATCTCGTTTTAAGAGGGTTTTTTACTCTGGAGTTAACATCAGTGCCGATTCCACGCCCCCCCCCCCAAAAAAAACAACAACAACAAAAACAAAACACACCCCCACACAAAAAAAAAAACAAACAAAAAAAAAAAAAAACAAACCAACAAACAAAAAAAAACAAACAAAAAAACCAAAAAAAAACAAACACAAAACAACAAAACAAAAAAACCCCAAAAAACAAAAACAAATCTTTTGGATGAGACTATAAACCAAGGTCCCGTGTGTGAAGTACGCAGAACATCTTGCGCACACTTTAAAACCCTTCCCTTTTCGGAAGAGTAGACCTTGTTTTGGGGGGGAGATAAAAATTATTAAAACTACACCGGGGGGTGGATGTAAAAAAAGTAGATTAGTATTATTCCTTTTGTACCCATGGAGGGAAAAAAAAAATTTTAAAAGGGGGGGGAAAAAAAAAAAAAAAATTATTTATTTCCAAAATTAAAAAAAAAAAAAAAAAAAAATTTGGAGCCCTATCCCTTAAATTTTTCTTTTTTAATTTTTTTTCTTTGGGTAAGGTTACTTCAAGTTCCCCCGTCCCCCAAAAACCAATTAAATAAAGTTTAAAAAAACTTTAAAAATTTTATGGGTGTAAAATCGCCTTTTTTTTTGTTCCCCTTTTTTTTTTTTTTTTTTTTTTATTTATAACCCCCAAAAACCCCACCCAAAAAAACCCCCCAAAAAAAAAAAAAAAAAA